>PVKB01000002.1:2009121-2171407 GCA_004027205.1 Ctenodactylus gundi | reverse complement strand
CTGTTTTTCTCCATTTCTGATATGTCTTCAGGATTTCCTCCCTTCCCATGGCCTCTTTTCAGTTGTTGGGGTGCTCTTTCCACTCCTAGGTTTGTCTGAGATTTGAGGCTTTCCTCCATAGACGCTGGTGACTCCCAACCATTCACAGATGGCCTGGGGCAGCTTCCTGGGCTATTGTTTACCTCTGCTTCTTATGTATTTCAGGGTTTCTGGCTTTCCCTTGGCCTCCTTTAAATTTTGAGGGCCCTTCTCCCTGCCCTAGCTACATTGAATAGGCAGGGTTTTTACTATAATCTCAACTTTTTAAGCGGGTCCATGGGGAGACATTGCGTAGCTATGTTACTTGGCTGCCATCTTGACTGAAATCCCCAATGCTCTGATCTAAAAGGAGCCTCCTGCATGGAGAGACATTGTAGTCCAACAGTGCCTTTATCTAGATAAGGGGATTCATGTATTAATGCGTGTTAATATTAGAAAATTATCCTGGCTATAGTCATAAAATGACCTTCCAATCTAGATATCAGTAACTAATGTGACACTTTGACCTCCATTTGCATTAAACCTTTTTAACTTTCAGACAATTCAAAAGTGATGGGAAAGAGGGTGTCACACAAAGGTCATAGCCTACCTACATTCTGACTTTTGAAATACATGTATGTGAGAACACAAAAAATTGAACAAATGACTTAGAGATAGATACGCTAACATCTAACTAGTGATAGTTGATGAGTGTTACTGGGATTGGTGGAATATAATTTTCTTCTACATTTATGAAGTTCTCGAATTCCCAAAAAAATTACATTAATTTTATTTACTTTTATTTTTGTTTCAAAGATGAGATTGAACCTAAGGCCTTCCAGATGGCAGATAAGTGCCAACCACTGAGGTACATTTCTACCCTTGCATTTGTGTTCTCATCAAGGAAAAAGTTATTTCTATTTTTTAAACTGAAAAAGTTGGGATAGCATAATGGTGAAAGGAATGATGGGCAACCAGAGAGAAGGTGTATTTGCTCCTCAGCAGCAAACTAAACTACAACCCTAAAACACTCCTGACACTATTAGATAAGACTGCTCAGGGCTGGCCAAGATCATCTTGCACACACAGAGTGATGGGAGCCAGCAGCCACCAATACCTCAACTGGTTTCTCATACTTCTCCAGCCACTGTTAAAACTTTCTGTTAACTTTTGGTGGTAGCCTTAACTTTAGAGAAGATCATCATGCTTCAATTCATTATTTGGAGACCAATAAAGAGAAGTACAAATAGCACAAAATACAATCCTAGTGTAGTCTACCCTGCTGTTAAGTACAGCTGCTTTCTGTTTTTCATTGACCGAAAGTATGGCTTGCACCCAACCAGTCACTGCTTGGGGCCAGAGTTAGAAAATATTCTTTTCCTAATTTATGTTCCATTGACTTTTTATGGTGGCAGATATTGATCTCTCTTTGTGCCATCAGATCAGATGCTGCAACCCAATTCAGAGGCAGGATCGTGACTCTAGGTGATCAGCCTTTAATGTGCAAAAGAAATGAAGGTAGAAAAATGATTTATTTTGCTTTTGTAGGCTTTTTATTACAGACACAGATGTTGGAACCTCTCCCAGCTAGAATTCACCGTGCAGTAGGGCAGGTGAGCCGCCCCGCTTTCCTGGAGTGCCACGACCATAAAACAAACGGAACATTCCTGGAATTACTCATCTGATTACAGGAGCCAAAAATAGCACTGAGAGCAAAAGAAGAAGAGAGCAGAGATTTTTTTTTTCAATAGGATTAATGATGGTCCCGAGGCATAGACAAAGAAACAAATGGGGGAATGATTGTCTGCTTTTTTGTATAAAATTAGAAAAACTCAAACATTATGAATATCTTTGTTCCAGAATAGATAGGAAGAATGGCTTGACTTGGCTTAAATAGCATCTTTCTGCTATTTATATTCCTTTATTGGTTTCTCTGGATATGTTTTGGAAAGACTGACCTCATTATTAAAGCAGAACCATATATGTCAAACCCCTCACAATGCACTCCAGGAAACTCACAACATTATTACATTGGGCTGGAAGGCTATTGTTGCAGATATGAAGGCTATAAGAAATATGAATACCATCAGAGCCCTGGAGATCTTACAGTTATAACTTCTTGTGGTTTGAGATGTATAGAATAACTGCCCCCCTTTCTTGTTACATAAATATGGGAAAGAAAATGGAACATTTTAGAAACTATCTATATTCTTGAAGAACAGGCATTAATAAAAGGAAATCTAGATTTCTCTCATTTCCACCTAGAACTTGAAAAGGAATGTAAAGGTCACCAATAACACTGAATTTGAATTGTATGAGTGTGAGAGCATGCACATATGTGCATGTGTGTGCTTGTGTGTGAGTGCATATGTGTATGTTAAAAACATTAAATGCCCCACTCCCTAGTAATTCCCATCACCCTGTAGTGATTCCCATGTCTACCCAATGCTGAGAGGTAGGTCCGTCCCTCCTGGAATATTCTGAATTGAACCATGGACTCACTCCCAAGACAATGGTCGATGACATATCAAACATTTAAACAGAAATGTTTTGCATCCCCATAAAATGGAGCTGAGCAAATAACAGGCTCTTCTGGATATTTGTTGAGATAAATTAATAATAAACCACTAGTTTTAGGCTGCAAATGGGGTCACTAAGTGAGTTAAAAATGCAAACAAATTTTTCTCAAATTACAATAGAAGGTCTGATATTGTTACTAATATTTGTATCACTTCCCAGGAGATACGCATTCTCAAAATCACTTCTGGTGTTAATCACATGCCGTCACTATATTGTAATGTACCCGAACTCAAATTATCAA
The DNA here is from genome assembly GCA_004027205.1 of Ctenodactylus gundi. NCBI lineage: Eukaryota > Metazoa > Chordata > Mammalia > Rodentia > Ctenodactylidae > Ctenodactylus > Ctenodactylus gundi. The sequence continues at coordinate 2,168,568 of PVKB01000002.1, read as the reverse complement.
AGCCTAGAAAGGTAGGCAAGAAAGGGTTCCCTTCTTCATCACACAATAAAGTCCCATATTAGATTTCTCGGCTACTCAAGTTCTTCCTCTCTATCATCCTGAGAGATGTCTCACTGTTTTGCCAAGCCAGGTAACCTAGCTGTCGCATCTTTGAAGTCTGAGAATGTGTTTCTATCTTCCTTAACTCACCCACGGAGTCCCCACTCAAGCCCAAACTCCCATGCTCTTCCGTTTGAACAGACCTCCCCTTTCTGCCCTTATTGCTTCAAGCCCAACTTTGCACCTACCAATCAGGTGCTCAGGTTAACCTGAGAGCAATCTAACTTATGTTTAACAACACAACCAACTAGGAGAGACCCTAAAGTTACATGGTTTAAGGGTGTTTCTCAATTGGAGTTAATACTGCCCCCTTGAGGGAGGAAGGGAAAGACAAGATGCGCATATAAGAGAACTGTGGTTTCCCCAATAACACTCTTTGTATTAAACACTTTAGATTCAAAAACCCAGTTGAACAGCCCAGTACTGGTCCGTGTTTAATTCAAAACTCAACATGGATTGCTAAGGTTTTTCTAAACTTTCAACCAATGCCAACTAGCCAAAAAAGAAACCACTATTTACAAATACTTACTGTAAGCAATTTACTTCAAAACTGCTTCATATAGATTTATGATATCTAAAGGCATGTGGCTAATATTTGAAATTCACTTATCATGGATATCAACTTTCAAAGGATTTTTTTTTTCATACTGAGGATTGAACCCAGGGCTTCACACTTCTTTATTTTATATTTTGAGTCAGGATGTTGCTGAATTGCTAAATTGCCTAGACTAGGCCCAAACTTGTGATTTTTCTGCTTCAGCCTCCTACAGTGCTGGGATAACAGGCCTGTGCCAGCAGGCCTGACTTTCAAAATATTTTTATAAGAACTTCAAATATGGTTATCAAATGCAACACCAAAGGGTTCAATTGTTAGCAAATGAAATATTTGAAATTATTTTTCTGATAAAATAAATAGAAATAATTATTATAGGATTCAGGACATAGATAATCCTCATCAGACTTTCTTGCACCAGGAGAATAAAATCAGTAAGACTAGTATTCTAATATCTTAGAGTAATTCAGAGCTGATCCTGTGTCACTTTGACTTAGCAGACTGATTTCTTACCCAAACAGGAAGCTAGTGTGTGCTCAACCAGAACGGTGTTGCCTCATCCCACAGACAGCTTTGCAGTTGAGACACTTACAGAAAGTAGTCCTATGACTACCTGCCAGCAGCAGGCAGGCTAACGCAGGAAGATCACAAGTTCAAACCCAGCCAGGGCAATTTAGTGTAACTCTGTCTCAAAATCAAAAATAAAAAAGAGCTGAGGGTATATCGCAGCATGAAGGCCCAAGGCTCAATTCCTATGCTTATAGAAATGACAAGGTCAGAAAAAAAGACCATGCTCACAGCAACAGCCAGAATGACTATCCTAATATCTCTATATCGATAAAAATAGGAAGGCTTGGTAGAATTTGTCTAATGCTTTTTTCAATATAAAATACTATTTGGTAGAAAAATTGCAAGGAAAATGAACACACATGACATTTTTTGGAAATTTAACAAATTGACTTAATATTGCTGAACAGTGTAAATAGCTTAAATCAATTTATAAAACAGAGTTGTCATAGTTCTAAACTTGAGCAGCATTTTCAAGCATAGAATTGGTTCCCAATTCCAAGAAAAATTGGTAGAGTGTGCCAGCCCCACATTCAGATACTTGCCCATTCTCCTTCAGCCTGGAGAGGGTTGAGCTGGGCTGACAGTTCCCAGAAATCTCCAGGAACATGAGCACTTCTTCCTCACCTCTCCTCTCAGGCCTTGCTTCTGTTTTGTAGCAGTGAAGTGTTCCCTTACAGTAGCATCTCAAAGCTGTCCTTCTTAGTCTTCAGTATGCCTAAAAGTCAGTTCAAGAGCTGTTTTAAAAGGTAGATTCCATTCCCCAGCTTTACCTTCATGCCTTGTTATGATTAAAGTGTAGCCCAAAAGTCTGCATATTTTTAACCAAAACTCCCAAGTGACTCTGATATGCTTGGCCTGGAACCATAGTTTTGTATTAATAAATGCTTCCTAGAACATAATCTTGGATCTTACCTGAGGTAAAGATGGCTGCTATAGAAGTCAGTGGGAATGTTTTTGATCACCTGCCCTAGAAAGAAGGATAGGTATTAATTTTCAGTGAATGTAGAAAACATTCGATGCATAAAAGAACTCTAGATGCGTTTAATAAACTTGGGATACATTGTCTGAATATTACATGTATCTTCTTTCATCCCAGTATCTCATCTATTTATTCTTAATTATTCTGTCTACAATATTGCTTTTATAAATACAAACATTAAGATTCCCATACTTCTTTATTATAAGTATTTGATTAGAAAAAATTTAAAGTATTAATCTAATTATAATACTTATTTTCAGAAGTGGTTAAAAATCTTAGCAAAAATAGAAATCAGCTAGGAAAAAATGGAGTGCTTTTCCAGAAGAAATAAAGCTTCTTCTATTAGAGTTTTTTAAAAATATGATATAAGAGAAATGTGAGTGCAATCTGCAGCTCCAAGACAAAGGGAGGAAATGAGCCTCCATAAAGAAAATAGAGTATTAAGTCATCACCACCTAATGCTGCAATCATCCAACAAGCCAATAAATGGCATAAAAGAACCACTTGGGGTTGCTGATAGAAATACAAATTCCTGGGATTTCTCCCCACCCCCAAATCTGTTAGATAGGAATCTCTGGAGCATGAGCCACAAATATGTATATGACAAACAGGTTTGGTGTTTTTTATTGACACTAAAGTTTGAGTTTAATTTTTGATGGGGACCTTCACAATTAACACATATGGGAGTTATTGGTAGAGTGTGCCATTCAAAAAAAAAAAATTCTCAGCTGAGTACTACAGTTGGGCTTATGTGCCTCTTATGAGTTTGGGGACAGAAATGACAAACAGAAAGAAATGAAACCAGAAGAAACGCATGTACTATTAGAGATAACTGCAGACATATTGCTGAAGGTTCTGAGTCAAGAGGATTTAAAGACCAAAGGAAGCGAATTATAGGTAAGAAAGGCACAATGAATAAAAACACTACATTCTAACCAGTTTTTAAAGATACTTATTGTATTAAAAAGTGCCAAACATGCCTCATTTTATTTTTACCATGCTTATTTTTAAAGATATAAATAAGGGCACAAAATTCAGGTTTCTAACGCACAAAAAAGAGTCAATTAACTATTCTAATGTGTACAAATCCGTCCGTGGGTTCTTTAGCAGGATGCCAGCTGCTAATGACCAAGTCTAAGTGACCTGCAGAGAGCACAGGGACCTGCTCTTGTACCAAGTAAGAAGCACAGGATAGAAGAGTTTGCAAGGCACAATTTTGTCTGGGAAGGCTGGGAAGCATCGAGTGACAGAGACAGAGAATGGGGGAGCACAAATCACAAGCTTCTCTTTCTTCCTGAGTTCACCCCTGTGTATCATAGGTGGTAGCACAGTGACAACATCATAGATCAAGGGTGTTTGTCGAGAGCTTCAGTTGGAAGGGAACTTAGATCATCAAATCCAACCTGCTCATTTTATAGATAAGGAACCTGGGCAGATCATTCAGCCTCTCTGGGCTTTGTGGTCACATCCATTCACCTATGTTGAGGCAAGACTGCACCACCACCACCCCTCAGGTGAGACTTCTCCTCCAGGGCCTTCCCACAACACAAATTCCCAGAACATGACTGATCTGCTAAGTTGTGACATGAGCTTAAATTGGAGAGAATAACTCCCATATGTGAAATAATTTATAGACAGTGAAATTAACCTTGTCTTCTCAAACACCTGGGAATTTTCACAAAAACCAACAACACACTTCCTGGGACTCGCCCTTAGTACCAACTCTAAAGATTAAGCAAATAGAATGTAGTAACGTAGCTGCCCACTCTCACCACATCTATCAAATAGAGTTCAGGGGCAGAGAGGTGACTGGAGTTTTACCAGTTGTCTCTTCAGGGAAGAAGAGGGATCTGCTTTCATGCTAAAGAATTCTTCTCTAAATTCTACTGCTGGGCATGGTGGTAGACACCTATAATTGCAGCTACTTCAGAGGCTGAGACAAGAGGATCACAAGTTCAAGGTCAGCCTGGACAACTCAGAAAAACCCTGTCTCAAGATGAAATTTAACAAGCAATGAAGATGTAGGTCAGTGTTGGAGTGCATGCCTAGAATGCATCAGGCCCTGGGTTCAATATTCAGTATGTGTGCACATACGCGCACGCGCGCACACACACACACACACACACACACACACATACACACACACACACACACACACACAGAGCAATAGTTTTCAAACTGTGCAGAGCCCATGAGTTCCAGAAAGATGATTCTGCCTAGACAGAATATGGGGACACAGAAGCTAGAAAGTGAGCATGTGGGAAAATCAAGCTCTAGATTCAACTGAAAGAGGTTTTCTTTTAGGTATATTATATATTGAGGTTCCATGTAGCCTTCCATCTTCTCAAAATAAATATTTATGTGCTGCTAAACAAATCTGAAATCATCACACTAAGCCACTATATAGATCAAAAATTCTAATTTCACAGAGTGGCATGTGTAACACTTTATAACAATCCAAACTACTGGTTAACAGCTATATTCATTTTATGTAGATTTACTTTCCTACTCTATATATGAATGTGTTTTAGATCAGAAGAATTTATAGCATGCTTTCAAGGAGCTCAAAACAAAAGAATACTCTGTTTAAATGATGGTTTCTGTTCAGCCTATATATAAACATGAGAGTCCTCAAAATCTATCAATCAATTTTTCTTTCTCTTCTAAAGAACTCAGTAATTTCCTAGATGCTGGGCCCTTGAAAGTTATCTTAACTATACTTGCACTAGGAAGTTTTCTACACAGTAGTAATCAAAGATGTCTATAATACTTGTCAAGTGAAAATGTCAAAGGAAAATCTGTGTGCTCTCTATTAGCAGCACATAATTAAAGGTCCTAATATCATCTAGGAGGGTCTCTGTGGGGATTTTAACCAGGGCCCATTGGGCATGCAGCTAGCTGAATAGATTGGCCCTTCCTGAAACTGAATGCAACTCTATCACCACTGAATGGATTAGTGGAACAATAATCAGCAATAAAATGCTATGGGGATCTGAGAAGTTAAACACATAGTAACAGTCATCCCAATAAAACTGTTCTGGCAGTGACTAATGAATCGTCTCAACTTAATAGTATCTCCAGTCATGCTAGGAAAGCAACAGAAATAGAGCCAAGTCGCACATTAGAAGCTACTTGAAGTCTTTGTGAACTGATGTCTTCAGTTATGTCAGACAAGTTCATCCAATAAATATTTACTGCCTGTCTGTCCAGTGCCAGGCGCTGAGAGCGATAAGGCCCTGTCTTTTTCTCTGAGGCCACAGTTTAAATCTTTCATGAATCACTGAGATCAGGAACATGATAGAACTTGGGACTGACATTCGACCCTGCAGCTCTGCTGACTGCTTCGACTTAGGAAATTTGGAAGAATGCACTGACTTGAGCCTCTTCCACTGCACAACTGCTTTCCACAAAGATCTTTGCAATTGAACTTTAACTTGGAAAATCCAGCAGAGAAAGTACTTTAAGTTCCAAATTAAGAAAATAGGTGAGAAAGCAAAAGGGCTTTTTCATCATATAGAATATGTTAGCTTTCTGTTACTGTGACAAAGTACTCGAGGTAATCAACTTAAAGAAAAAGGGCTTCTTTAGGCTCACAGTTTCGAAGGTTTCAGTCCATGGTAATTTAGCCTTGTTATTTTGGGCCTGGGTGTATCACAGTAGATCAGTGTGTATTAGGACTATTCACCTAATGGCAGCAGAAAAGTAAGGGGAGAGACAGGAAGGGGCCACAATTCAAATATCCCCTTCAAGGGCACACAACCAAAGACTGAAAGGCCTTCCAGCAGGCCCTACCACCAGGTTCCACCACCTCCCAATAGTGCTAAATTGAGGAACTCATCTTTAATACATGTGCCTTTGGGGAACATTCTAGACCCAAACTATAGCATAGAAGTCCTGCATTAGTTACAAAGTCAAAGAAATGAAGAAACAGTTTCCTTTTTAGGAGAATTTGATCTGCTTAGGGATGAGAAAGAGGTGCTATAAATATAACAGTGCTTGGGAGGGGCAACAAAGAAAAGCAAAAAGCGGTCCTTAGCGCAGCTGGAGAGAAGACGCAGGACTCACAGAAGAGGAGCCTGCGCTGAGGAGCTGCCAGGTGTGGCTGAGCTCAGGCTTCCAGCTCCCAATCTCCACTTGCACTGTGGGCAGTACTACGCAGACAGAAAGCCGGAGGAAGCTTCTGTGAGCTTTTTTCTCCTGTATTTTTCATATTCAGCTCCATATTTTTTCTTCAATGGTAGATACTCAACTTCATATTTTTCTTCAATGCCTTTTCAACGGATTCTTAAGAATCTCAAATCACATTTCCATGTTTCCCAGATGTGGGAAGATCAAGACTAACCTGAAAATCTGGGAATCTCAGCCATCCTTACAAAAGGTAAAACAGCAAAGATGGGGTCTGGGGGCACAGCTCAGTGATTAGAGTACTTGCCGAGGAAGTGCAAGGCCTTGGGTTTGGTCCTTCAGCACCACATACTAGTTGCATATGCCTGTGATCCCAGCACACAGGAGGCTAAGGCAGTTTTCCATGTGCTCAAGGCCAGCCTCTGCTACATATTGAGTCCAGGACCAGCTTGGACTACAGAGTGAGACCTTGTCAAAACAAAAGAAAAAAAAGGCAAAAAATGCAGGATAATGTTGAGAATGTTGTAAAGTTCCTATCAAAGAATAAAGATCAAAGCACAGAGTTTCCTATTGTCTAAGATTCTTCCTGATCTGCCTCCTATTCTTCACAGATTGCCTCTGCTTAAGAGGCCTTTGATTTTTTTTTTTTTTTACTCATATACAATATTATTATTTGTGTTGAAACCCAAGTGTGTGATGGTCAAAAACTCGGGATAAGGTTAATGCACATAGACAGGAGCACCTATAGTCATGGGCACAGTTCCTGGCTAAACAATTGGGTTCCTCCACACAAGACTCACTGTTATTTCTGACTTTGGGTTCCTGGGGTTGGAGATTGGGAGGAAAGCACGAAGAACATATAATTTCTGAACTTAGCTAAAGATTTCCAAAAATCCATGAGAAGTATGGCGATATGGCCACCTACTGCTAGAACACTGAATAGCTTCTTTCCTGCCAGAAGTTCGAGAAACAAAGGCACTCACTTGTCCATGTTCAAGGAGGGGATGGGCAAGCAACCCACAAGGCCCAGGCAGAGGGGCGGACAGCTAAAAAGCTTTGCACTCAGCAACCCTTAATGCTTTTCCAATTCCTGCACCTGGAGAGCTTTTTAAAAATACCAAAGCCCCATGTCTGACCTAGCAAATAAGAATAGTCGGGATGGTGACCAGTTATTTTTAAGGTGCCCAGGTTACTCTAACTGGATCACTATGAATAGTATCTTTGTCTTTCAGTGCCAAAAGACCACAGACTAGGTAATTCTTACAAAAAATAAGAAGAACAAAAAGGAGGAGGAGAAACTTATTCTCTCACAGTCCTAGGTGCTGGAAAGAACAAAATCACTGACACCTGATGTGTACTTTCTTACTATGTCATTTCACAATGAAAGGATAAGACAGCAAGAGCAAGCTAGCAAAATTCTCTGTGAAACCTGTTTTATAAAGGACCTTCATCCCATTAATGAAGAAGCCCTTCAAGCCCAAGCACCTGTGGATACCTCTCAACACCACCTCCAGACTTTGGGAGGAGACCTAATCAACCCATGGAAAACATTGATTTAATGGGAACAGACATATTAGCATCCAGCATGATTCTCTAGGCTTGCAAAGCTCTATGCTCCATCTTCCCTCAGTATTTCCTGACACAGAATACCACGGATATGAGATCCATGAAGAAGATCATTTGCAGCTAAAATTTGCAGCTTTAGTCTTTTTTTAGAACATGAAAAACATAGCCATGGCCATTCTAGTGCAGGAGAGTGGGCGTAACTTTGGAAGTGGAGGCCTACAGATCCAAAGAGAAGTAACGGAGGGCAGGCCCCAAAGAAAGACACTACCTAGGGCTGAGGGTGCCTGTCTAAGATTTTCAAACTTTGCTGCATAGTAAAAGTACCCAACAGCTTTTTAAACTTCTGATGCCCTCCAGACCACACTTCACACCGATCAAATCAGAATGCCTAAGAGTGGAAACATCAACATGCTTAAACTTCGTAGGTGCTTTTTATATTTAAGTTAAAGCCGAGAATCAGTGCTGAAAAGTCCCTGCAGAGGAAAGAATGCCAAAGAAAGGGTAATAATCCTACACCTTAGGCTCTGTTTTGCCCCCTATTGTGTGTGGCCTCAGTTTTCCTACCTGTGAAGACTTTAAACTAGCTTAATGCACAACCCCCTGTGAATGTCAAAATGACTACTACTAAAGCCCACTCACTCTGCCACAGTGTTGCCTTCTACGGCTTTGGCTGTATCTACAACTATCTAGCCACTGAAAAGATCCAGTCAGCTGCCTCAAAGATTAACAATCCTAGGCTTTGTCTTAAAGTCGGTAAATTTGAGGCATTCCCACCCATCCAACAGACTGAGCTTGTAATGCAACCATGGTCCTATATAAAATAACTGTCACTACTAGTTTGATCAAGAGTCATGGTCAGAACGAGGCCTGAGAAATGTTGGCTGCCATCTGTGTAGAAAAAGCTGTACATCTGTAGGCTGATTAGTTTGTAATATTATGTTCAGTAACTGGAGCATAATGGACCAGTCATAAAATGCGAATACCCAGTGAAAATGCTGTAGAACCCAATGTGTCAGACACAAACTCCCTATATCCCAGAGCATCAGGCACAACCTCACTAGGGCCTGTGTCCTGATGTAACACCACTAGCTGTGAATCTCAGAGTCCTGGGGTCTTGAAATGCCCCACCCTCATTTCTTATTTCCAATACCAGTACACAGGCAACATCATTAACGTGAAAGCCAAGGAGAGGATAATTAGCAACCAAAAAGTCTAGCTACCTCCTGCTTGGTAAGCCACAGTCTCATTACTTCGGTTGTCAATAAGTCAGGTTCCAGCCCTGTCTCCAACCATCCCCCATGCTGGCTTCAGAACTCTGGGTAATGAAGCTCTAGCACTGAAGCCCTCACTCAGGCTCCCAACACACAGGATACTCTCAGGGGCATGGATCGGGTGAAAACACAATCAGCAGCATTTGGTAAACCACCATTTCTCTACATTTTTCCCATCGGACTTCTACCTCTCACAAGACATAAAGATTCAATTTAGTGATTTGTCAATAAATTATCCCCTGTTGTGACATAATTCACCCACAGGTGGGTTGCGTTTGTGATCCAAGACACCAAGTGTATAATCTAACACACAGGAAGGAAGTGGGCTGCGTGGAAACACTCCCAATTACCAGGGAATGTAGGAAAAGGCAATGATGCGACTAATAAGGAAACTCTCACCATTCTATTTCCATTTCTGTATGAGTGTTAAATTCTATCACAAGGGAAGTGAAATCATGCAATTAGGCAGAATCTAAGTACAAGACAGAAAATAAAAAGGACCTGAGTTGTTAAATACAGTGAGACTATTCTGTAAAGCGAAGGCAGCAACAGGATTACAGAACACTGTTTTCTGGTGAGAGATAAAAAGTATTTATTACAGTAAGTCTCATCTTCTTTATTGCAGTTCTTCCAAACCAGGAGTACAGCACTTTCCGAATCAGGAAGGGCAGATGCCCTCGGCTCTTGAATGAGTTCTTCTGGGCTACCAGGTTAGTGGACTGGCAACTTCCCCACATGCCAAGAGAGACCCTTTTTACATGCTAATGTTGGTTATCGAAAGACGATGTGGAGGATAAGAGTGATGAAACAAGAAAAGTTCCCACAAATTACAGGTGAAAAACTGAGAGTTAGAAGTTAATTATGAGGCCTTTTACTGCAATGCTGAGGATTTTTTAAATTTTGTTTTAATTTTTACATATTACCTCCCTTTCCCTCTCACACCATATGGCCTTTCACCTTCTCTTTCCCTCTCCACAAATTCTACCTTCTTACTTACTTCTTACTTTCTTCTGTATCTCTTGCATTTCTTATGGTTTGGTTTTCTCATGTTAAAGAAACCATATGATATTTTACTTCCTGGTTCTAATTCATTTCACTGAGTATAATGGTCTCTAGGCACATCCGTTTTCCTACAAATAACTCAAATTTGTCATTCTTAACGGCAGAGTAATAGTCTTCATCTGTACTTAGGCAAATTGGCCTCTTCTAAGATATAACTATTATAAATTGTGCTACTATAAACATGGGTATGACCGTCTGATGCTATACCCAGTGAAAATGCCATAGAACCCAAGGTAGAACCCAACCTAACTCTTGTGGGAAGATACCCAGAAAAGGTATAGCTGGGTCAAATGGAATGCCGATGTTCAGTTTTCTGAGGGATCTCCATACTGCTTTTCATAGTTGTTGTACCAGTTTACAATTCCACCAGCAAGGTAGGAGGGGTCGTTTTTCCCCATGGCTTCAGGTCTTAATAGCAGCCATTCATTCATTCTTGGACGAAACCTCTGCATTGTTTTCATTTGCATTTCTCTGATGGCTAAAGATGCTGAACATCTTTTATGTATTTATTGGCCATTCAAACTTCTTCTAAAAACTGTTCATTCATTTCAGATTCCCATTTTTATTGGGTCCTTTATTTTGGAGGGTTTAATTTTTTTCAGTACTTTGTATATTCCTGATAATGGTCATCTGTCTGAGGGATAGCTGGCATATATTTTTTCCCATTCCGTGGGTGCCCTTTTCACTCTGTTGTTTCCTTTGCTGAGCAGAAGCTTTTTAATATCACATAATTCCATTTGTTGATCCTTGGTGTTATCTCTTGTGCTTTGGATATTTTATTGAGAAAGTTCATGCCTATGCCTAAGTCTTCAAGGTTTTGCCTACTTTTTCTTCCAACAAGTTCAATGTTTCCATTTTAATGTCTAAATCTTTGATTCATTTTGATTTGATTTTGGTGCAAGAAAACTGTGGGTCTAGTTTCATTCTTCTGCATATACTTTGCCAGATTACCCAGCACCATTTGCTAAAGAGACTATCTTTACTCTAGTCTATGTTTTTGGCCCCAATGTTGAAGATCAGATGGCTGAAGGCACTTAGGAATGTTTGGGCATCCTTATTTCTATTCCATTGATCCACCTGTCTGTTTTTGTGCCAATACCATGTCATTTTATCACTGTTGCTATGTAATATAATTTGATATCTGTTATCATGATGCCTCCTGCTTATGTTTTGTTGCTTAGCATTGTTTTGGATATTCTGACCCTCTTGTGGTTTCATATAAATTTTAAGATCATTTTTTTCTAGTTCTGTAAAAAATGTTGCTGATATCTTGATTGGGATGGTGCAATGCTGAGGATTAGACCCGGGGCCTTGCACATGATAAGCTCATGCTTTGCCACTGAGTGACTCCTCCAGCCCCATGCCAAAGACTCACAATTCAACTTGAGTTTTTCTAGTGACACTCCAAGGATACAATGGCTATAGAAGGTATATTTTCAAACAAATAAAAGCACTATCACCATCTCTCTGAAAGTTAGACTAATGTCAAGCTTGGTTAGCCCAAAATAGAAGTAGCAATAATAGCAATCATGTGTGATGTGCTTCCTATGCTCCAGGCTCTCTTTAAAGTAATTTTCCTATGTTGGCCCGCAAAGTAAATGTTTTACAGAAGAGGAAACATAAACACAGAGATGTTAACTACCTGTCTATGTACTTTTTCATTGCTGTGACTCAAGATCTGATATCTACAACTTTAGGGAGCAAAAGTTTATTTAGCTCACAGTTTCAGAAGGTCACAGTCCATTCACGGGTGGCCAGCAAGAGCGCGAGGGCATGGCAGAGGCAGAGGTGTTGGGCAGCGCCTTACAACACTGCAAACAGGAAGCCAAGTCTCATCACGTCTAGTCTCCTCTAGTCTGAGAGGAAGGTAACAGCATATATATTTCCAGGTCCCGTCCAGTGATCCATCTCTCCTGGGTCAAGCCTCAGTGCTCCACCCCTTCCAGGTGTGGAAGGTGTGTAAGCTGCCACAACACATCTGTAATCCTATCTACCTCTCCAGACCAGGCCCCGATTTCCCTACATGATTCGACAGACAACCCATAACATCCAGATACATGGGACTTTTGGGGGCATTCCAAACCCAAAGCACAATACTACCTTTGATCACTGAGCTAAGAACTGTCAGAGCCAGGATTCATACACAGGACATTGTCTCTGGATCTGGATATTTGATACTTTAAATAAACCAAAGACTCTGAGCATTAATAATAACTTTCTCCAAACTCGGGAGACTGAGTCACGAGGATTGCTTTAAGTTCAAGGTGAGCCTGGCTACATAAAGAGTTCAGGACTACTCTGAACTGCAAAGCAAGACCCTGTCTTAGAGAGAGAGAGAGAGAGAGAGAGAGAGAGAGAGAGAGAGAATAGACTTGTGCCCAATTTACCTCTTTAATCTCCCAGGACAAGAAAACACTATTGCTCTGTTGATCTTGACAGTAATTGAAAGTCCAAAGTGTTCCAGGGACTTGTAAACCAAACTTTTGGTTCTAAATATTACCTAACAACACAGAAAGTCAAATGCAAGCAATTTCAAGTCATTTATGAGACTGATTCAGTGTTTATATAGTTAGTGGAAACAGTAAATCACACGTACATGAAGAATTACCTATGTGGCCTTCCTCAGGTCATCTAGATGTGTGGCCCTGGGATTCCTCATGTGAAAAATGAGAAACCTGGGCTTGATGACTGTGGGTCTCTGATTACGCCTGGAATAACGGAAGGTAGAAGGCGGCTCATACCCCAATAATCTCATTTCTCAAGACTGGCAGGAGAGGAGCCCCTCCCTCTTATCTCAGGCCCAGGATGGCCTGCAGCTCAGGTTGCATCATACCCAAATTCCTAATTTTCCCCTGCGTCCAGACCCTTACCAGAAATCACGTGGTCAGATCTGCCATGCAAATTAGGCTACATTCAGATCCAAAAATCCCTCCAATCAGTAAATGACCCTTGCCCTGTTACCCTGGCTGACCCTCTTCCCTTAAACTGCTTATAAACCTGGCCCTCACCTCCAATAAAGGAGCTGTTACACTGATTCAGCCTCCTGGATGTGATTCCATCGTACTCATGCCACTGGGGACCCTGTTCCCCCAGACTTCACTGGTTCCTGATCTCTGGTGGCCAACGGTGGCAGGGACCCCAAAGACCGTGACAGGTGACCTCTGCCACTTCTTTGAATACATGATCTTCCATGTGCATTTGTAGATTTGGCTATTTATAAGTTGGCAGAATAATTTTTAAGTGCTAATTATGTTTTCTTGTCTTTTTCTCCTCTCAGTAAAGAAGATTGGGGTCAGTGTGCAGATTAGAAATCAAAAGTCGCCTACGTGCAGTTCTTTTCCTAGCTGTTATTTTCAGAAGACCTATAAGCCTACAGGCAAAAAGAACAAGGAACATAGGTCTGTAAATCTAGAGAGCAGAAGAAATAAAAAAACTGTTCTTTGCCAATGGCCAAGATGTGAAAGCACTGGCAAGAAAAAAGCCCGCACAACCTGACAAAGGTTGGTCCTCTAGGCCAGGGACTCCCAGGCTTACCAAACCTCTCCATGCATCAACAACAATGCAAAGCCATTGCGACCACCAGATCTAAATAGAGCTTATGGTCCTGAGCCCTGGAGTTCTCACAGAAAACCACGGTATAAGGAAGACGGGTGCCCAAATGAGGCTTACCAGCATCAGCACTGCCTAAGATTGCAGCTCTCCCCAGGGCTCAAGTCAGACTGAGATAGCATTGGATGCCTCAGGTTGGGGGTCTTATGTTGAAATTAAGTTGATTTCCAGGAAAAAAAATATTTAATCTGTGAATTATTTCCTGAACTGCTGAGTTAAGTTAACTGCAATTCCTACCATTCAAATATGCTCACCTGTACCAAGGTAAGTGTGATCTTGTAGTAGTGGGCAGTCTTGTGGAGGAAAAACTGTCACAAAAAATCCACATCCTGAGAAGTGAAAGCGAACCACAGGACAGGAAACTCCAACTTGATTTTCCATGGAAACTATGACAGGCTTTCACTAAGTAACAACTACTTTTTCCTTTAACAGCGTGGACAATTCAGTCCTTTTTTTTTTTTTTTTTTTTTTGTATCAGAGCCTAGCATGTTATAGACACATTTTAAGTCATTTTCTCTGGTTTTTAGTTACTGGTGTAAGTGTTCATTTAAGTTATGTTACTATATTAAGAACTGCCTCAAGAATAAATTTTCTACGTTCGTACAACCATAGCCACTTTACCAAGACTGGCTTTCGGCATCCTCTATATTTTACTGTCAACTGAAAATACACATCTCATAATTAAGGAAAGGCACCAGCTAGCATCCCTGTAAAGATAAATAACCACCAAATTCATGAACACAATTTCTCTTTATGCTTTTATTAAAAAGAATAATAATTTGAGAGTGGAATACTTTAGATAAATTAAGAATGGTAAACATTTCTATTATATGCTCTACGGCTAACCCCCAAAACATCAATATGAATAAGAAACAAGCACAATCTCTGTATAAAACCAGAAGGAATACACAACAAAAACTCACAATATATTACACTGGAGAAACGATGAAGAAAAAGAATAATCATGCCTCCAAGTAAAAACCAATAAAACACAAGCATTAAGAATTATAGATGCAGCAGGGCCTAGTGGGACATACCTGTAATTCTAATGCACGGTGAGACTGAGGCAGGACAATCACAGGTTTGAGCCCAGCCTAGGCAACTTAGTGAGAATCTATCTCAAAACCAAAACCAGAAACTAGCTAGAGATGTAGTTCAGTGGGAAAAGAATGATGGAAGGAAATAGGAAGACAGATTGTGGAGAGGGAAAGAGAATGTGGAAGTAGAGGTTGGGGAAAGGAGGAAGGGAAGTAAAAATGATCAAGATGTGATATGTATGTCCCAATTCCTCAAATTGAACGTGTTTATTATGTATCTCAAATATGTAATAATAAAAAGAATAATTTGGGGGAAATGTTGGTAAAAATTTAAGAGGAAGCAATGAGGCCTATTTTCACACCCCTCTGACAAGGGAATACCCTCTAATCTCTGAAGAAAAATGACAGAATGCTACAGATGAAAGGACGCCAGCCACAAACGAGGGCTGAGCTAAAAACAAGAGCTCATTCAAGGCAATATGCTGGGCAGAGACCTCCCCCAAGCCCTCGGCAAGTTCTAGAATTGCAGAGTCCAGTGTCTACCCCACCAGAAGTGGATTGAAGAATACTTTTCTCAAATTGAACTGTCACAAATTAAAGATGCTGAGAGATTAGCATGTAAGGATTTCAAACCAAAATCTGAGTAAGCTGATCATCCTAGAAGGCCTATCAGTAAATACTGTCCATGCATGGTGCTATCTCTATAAAATGTGAATTGGCAGCCACGGATCAAACAATGTCTGCAAAATGAAAAGCAAAAAAGAAAAAAAAAAACAGAGAATTTGGAGAGACAAATGAAATGAAAGAAAAAGAGAAAAGTACTTAAAAGTAAAAAAACATTATCAGAGGGAAAATAAATTTATTTTATTCATAAAAATGTTATATTTATCAATAATTTATCATATAAAAAGAGCTTTTAGTAATCAAATAAAATAACAAAAAATTTCAATGAAAAAGTAGGAAAGTAAAACCAAAAAGAAGAAAAAAATAAGAAAATTATAACATCAATGCAAGAAGCCCATATAATAGAAGCATATAGTAGAAGTCGAGTAAAGAAACAACATATAAAAATTTCCCAGTAAGATTTGACCAGACAAGTCTACCGAGTGACCAGACCAAATGAAGAAAATGATCACCACTGAGGTATATATCCTAAAATTGCAGGATACCAAGAATACTGAACAAATCCTAAATAGTTGTACATATTTGCAGGGAAATGATCAGAAATATGTACTGTGTTGCATATCTGAGCAACATCTCTGGAAACTGGAAAACTATGGAGCATTTTTGAAGAGAATGCTTTAAACCTAAAGTTTTGTACACAGGCAAGATATCAATTAAGTACGAAGGTAGGATTTTCAAAAATGCCAGACACACAAAAATTTTAAACTATTCATTCTATTGAACCTTTTCTAAGTAAACTGGAGAGGGGTGTGCTGTATTATAAACAGAGGGATTTTCAGGAAAAGAAAATAAATGCTCTGAGAAGTAGACACTAGGACACAGAATGAGTGGGGAATTTCCAAGAAAAGGCGGAAGTGCAACGCAGAATAATAAATCACTGGGAAGGAGACCAAGCCAGCTTCCAGTCCAGGCTGGGCCAGAAGGACAGGGAACTTAGAGACAGATGCCGCAAGAGAAAACAAAGCTGACACTTGGTCTGACGAGTTTGTGAAAAATGAAATTAAAGGGAATTGTGCAGGGTATTGTAGGATTATGGAAAATAATGTATGGGAGACCCAGAAGTCAGAAAAGGGGGAAGAGAAGATACAAGACGAACAAGAAAAGGAAAGAAAGAATTATTGTCTCCAGGAAAAAAAAATGAAACATTGTGGTAGAAAGGAGTCATCACACAGCTCACTTGAGGCAAGAGGTTACTAGACTCCACAACATAATGACTGAATAAAATGAGACGTTAAAAACAGGCTGCTCTCATTTTCAACAATAGGAAGTTAATACATATCTAAAATTAAAGACTATATTAATTGGAAATAAGAGAGAAACATCAAGAGCAAAATAAATGCTGACAGGAAACAGGGAGGTAGACTTCATGAAGATGAAAGCTGGGTGTGGTGATGCACGCTTGAATCCCAGCACCTGGGAAGCTGAGGCAGGAGGACTGCCATGACTTCATGACCAGCCCAAGCTACACAGTGAGTTGAGGGTCGGTGAGACCTTGCCTCAAAAAATAAATCAATAAATAATTTTTTTAAAATGAATAACTTTATGGAGATGAGGAGATTTGAGGATGGGGGAGACAGAAAGCAAAGAGGGTAAAGAGAGGACTGGAGAAAAGGCACAGCAGTTAAAGCGCTTGCCTAGAAAACACAATGCTCTGAGTTCAATTCCCAGCACCACTAAAGATGGGTGTGGCGGCGCATGCTTGTAATTCCAGCACTCTGGAGTCTGAAGCAGGAAGACTGGCATGAGTCCAAGGCTAGCCTGGGCTACATGCTGAGTTAAGGCTCCACCTGGGCCAGAGAGCAATACCTTGTCTCAAAATAAATAAATAAATAAATAAATAAACAAAAAGAGGGGAAAGGGCCGTAAACAGAATTAAGATGTGATATGTGTATGTTCCCATTCCCTAGGTTCAGTGCAATTACTATGAATCACAAAAATATGTTAATAAGTATAATAACCATGAGAAAAATAAAAGATACATTAAAGTTGTCACTTTAAAAATTACAGGCAGCTGCCCTGAGAAGCATATCAAAAATGATCAGGGAGATGGGTATGAATGGACATAAAATAAAGGCCCAAGAGTTAAAATAGTAAGTAACAAATAATAATAAAGCAGAGGTCTTAAGTAAACAACTTAATGATGCACTTAAAGCCCTAGAAAAACAAGAATAATCTAAATTCAAAAGGAGGAGAAGAAAAGAAACCACTATATAATGAAGATATGTACATGTATACCCATGTTTACAGCAGCACAATAATAGCTAAATAGTGAAAGATGCCAAAATGTCCATCAACAAACAAATGAATACAAAAAATGTCATGCATATACACAATAGAGGAAAACTCTGCCATACAGATTTGTTTCATTTGTAGAAAAATGGAGACCACTTGAGAACATTATGCTTAGTGAAGTGAATCAGACTCAGAAGGTTAAGTATCACATGGTTTCTGTAACGTGAGAAAGCCAGAGTATGAACACATAACAAAGTCAAATGGTGAGATGCCAGGAGTAAGGGGGGGATCAGAAATGGAGGACAACAGGGGACAGGGGAAGGGAATGTAAAGCTGATGTGATAAACATGTGCACAAAATTCTCAGGTTCAATGTAACCCTTGTGTTTCACATACACATGCTAATAAAATGTGGAGAAAATTCAGAAATAAAAGAAGTCTTTGAGTATTTTTGTAAGATTTTTAGCATTTTTCATGCATATTTTTCACATAAATACGAATTAAAACTTAATGATAGATAATTGCACATCTTCAGCTTAGGACCTTAATAAGAAATATGATGTTATAAATGTAATCTAAACTCACAGTAGTAAAAAAAAATAAACACATTTTCCTTTAATCATGGTTTTCCTTTACTTGAAAGAAAATCAATGATTTCTTTTAAATGAGGGAAGGCATGAAATTGCAGTTTCTTTATCGCTGCAGTAAACATCAGCTGAGCCGATGATCAGCAAAGTACTTTGTCATGGTTTTTATAATTTTTTTAAAGAAATAAACCACAATTTATGGAGCTCCTGGATATTTGGGAAGGCCTTGGGAGCTACCTTATATTTACATAGATTTTTTAATGACTTAAATTTAAGGTAATTCTCCAATCATTGCTTTTGTAGAAAAGAAAAAAGGCAACCACTTTATATGTAAACATAAACAGTACAACTGCAATGTTCCCTGTTGAACCTGTTACATACGCTGTCATTTTATCTAACTGGCCTATGCCTTGGAGGAGAGACAAAAAATGGATTTCCCAAAGATTATTACTCTAGACGAGACTATCCGTGCTTCTTTTCCCTCAGTAAGACACACAGACAGCCAGACTGGTTGGATGACAACTGTAAAGTGCTAGAGACTGTAACGATTGCTCAGGCTGGAGCAAAAAGTATGCCTTGCCCTTGACTAGAGTCAGTCAAGGAGATCACGCTTGTGTTTGGAGCAAATCATAAGATAAATGTTAATGCTGGACACAAAAAAGTCAAAGCTGGGACAGCTCTTTCTGAGCAACATGAGGAAGGACAGCAGGGCCAGGCTTATGGCAGATGGCGCCTCAACCACCATGACGATCCCTGCTGAGGATATGGTCTTACACTGTGCCCTGTATTACTAATCATGAGGTTCGATGATGTCCTAGCAGAAGCAGAAGTCACAAAAAAGATGGACTTGTCAGTGCCCTGAGCAAATATTTTCTTAGTGGTATCCTTAAATGATCTGTTGGGACACTGACCACCACCGAAATAGGCACTGTCCCCTCTTTTATCCCTAGAATGTGCACACCCTGGGCAATATTTGATTTTAAAATATATTGAAGGTCTGGCCATAGCCCAGTGGTTATAGTGCTTGCCTAGCAAGCACAAGAAGCTGGGTTCAATTCCCCAGTACTACATAAACTGGTAGTAGTGATGTACACTTCTAATCCCAGCACTCAGGAAGCTAAGGCAAGAAGACTGCCATGAGCTCAAAGTCAGCCTTGGTTACAGAATAAATAAAAATTAAATAAATAACTAATAAAATACGTTGCAAAATTCATGGACCCATTTGAGGTATAGTCATTATAATCAAGAATAATGAGTAAAGAAACAGAATTATTGTCAAAACACTGCATCAGTGCATGCCTGAAGATTCTTCAAGGTGTCTAAAGTTGTCTTTATGTCAGCCCACCTCTTTTTCTGTGTGTGTATGTGTGTGTGCACGCACATGCACGCATGTGTGTGTGCACATGCACATGGTGTCATTACTAGAAAAGAACTATGAGTTAAAGTAGCCACTTACTTGTTGACAATACCTAGCTCTTCATAATCTCCTAGTACTGACTGCTGAATTAGTCATGTACATGGATACTCCCGTCCTCCTAGTTCCTAGTACCATTTATGAGCACTGATTACATCCTTACTCATTGTGCTACATAATCATTCATATTATCCATGAAAGTATCTTCAAATGATCCTGTCAAAGGTTGTTACTATGCTTCCTTGACAGAAACCATATATTTATCCAGAATAATAAAGAAAATTGCTGATACTTTTGTTTTCTGGTCATGTTAAAATTATCATTCAAAATTTGATAGTGTAAACATAGAACAACACATTTCCCTACCTTGTCTTTCCTGTCATCACTAGAGCATCAACTCATTAGAGTTAGAGTGTCAACTCGTTAGAGTGTCAACTCGTTCTATGTTAACTGCCTTCTACTTACTGCCATCCATTAGGAGGACAAGCAGGTGCCCAAGAGTGCTATAAGAAGAACAGTCCCAAAGTGAATCTTCATGTTCATGTCTTATGCAACATAGCTACTGATAAACCTGAAGGCAAAAGAAGACACGATTGGAAAGACTCGCTGGTGTCATACAACAAAGGGCTTCAAAGCCCATGGAGGAAGTGGAAGCAATGTGCCAAGAACACACTCTAAAAAATGATTCAGAGGCTACAAAAGAGACATGGAAAGACCATCTTATGTGCTAAAAATAGGACGATGCCCAGGGTTGAGGACACCACTCTAGCCATCATCATTTGTGACAGACTGGAAAAGGTACCATGATCAACACACACAAGCGAGCAGAAGAATACACGTAAGTCCACATACTGAACTCAAATCAGCATGGACACATGGCCCACAACTCAGAGCTCATCGTGGTTCTGGTGTGATGAAAGTCACCCAACATCAGTTTGGTGGCATCATTCTGTTGATGCCATCTCAAGCGACCTCATAAAAACACACCACAGCAGAACCATCCACATCCCTTCTAGAAGCAGCCCAGTCTCAGGGTCCCAGGACAACCTCACCAGCATAGCTCTAGTGCGGGCACTGGAACAATCCCATACATACTGTAGCCCATACATGTACCCAAGGGGGTTCTACAAATTTTAGATGAAGGCAACCTTACGCATGAGGCATTTTGAGACCCACAATCCATGCAGGAGCCCTGCTTCCAGGTGAGTACTACTATTCACATTCTGCTGCATGCCTTCTTCATTGCCCAATCTTTAGTTAAGTGCTCTTTTTTTTGATTAAGAAGATAAAGTTCTAGTCTCAGTTTTGAACAGTCTTGGTAGTATTTTTATTTTATATTGTTTTTAATAAGCTTGCTTTTTATGGAAATTTGCCTAATAAGCCATAAAATGAATCAAACATAACTACTTATCTAACTAGGACTGCTGATATAAAAACTTGTTCAAATTGAAGTAAAAAATTCTACCCATCAAAAATTAAACATAAAATTACCAGGTGACTCAGCAATCTGACTCATAAGCTTATGTTCAGAAGAAATGGAATCAGTTTCTTCACCAAGTGCACATGCATGTATGCTTGTAGAAGCATCATTCACAATAGCCAACAAGTAGAAATCTCCACGGCTGAACTATGGCTCTGAATGCCTCTAAAATACGCCAGGACTGCATCTGCCTCTGAATGCCTGGATGACTAAGCTCAAGTGAACAACACTAATGCACTCCAGCGGGAGGAAAGAAGAGACAAACTGTGTCCATTTACATAACATTAAATATTATTCAACCATAAAAAGGAATAAGCAGCGATATACTGTTAGGTGCCACAACTCAGATGTACTTCAAATGTAAGCTAAGTAAAATAAGCCATAAACTAAAGAACAAATGTTGTATCATTCCTGTATTTTAGTTAGCTTTCTTATTGCTAGAACCAATACCTGACACCCACAACTAAAAGAAAGAGAGATTTAATTTAGCTCACATTTTCCAGGTACTAAGCTCATGGTTAACTGGAAGGGGCATCACAGCAAAAAGGCAAGGCACAGAAAACCTACTTAGTCCACGGTAGCCAGAAAGCAAAGCAGGAGAGCAGCACCATAGGGGACGCGGTGAGACCAGATACAAACCCCAAGTCAGCTGCTATGACGCATCTAGATGCATCCAGAAGGGCTTCACCAACCCCTCAGTGAGATCCCAATGCCAATCAAGAGGACCTTCAACCTGAATTATCATATTCCACCCCTTGTCAACTTGACACCCAAATACATGTCTTTAAAGCAGACTTAATTTCCAAATGAAAACAAAGTTGTAATTCCATCTAACATGATCCAACTACCCCACATAAAATAAAAACAACATAATCGCTTCCCTCAAAGTCTCACAAGTCCCAGTATTTTTCAGACGTCTAAGTTCAAGTATCCTCTGAAAATCAAATCAAGCTCTTTGATATGAACATCTTCAAAAATCAAAACCATTTACAAAGTTCCACAGTACAAAGTGAACATTCCCATTCCATGTAGAAAGAACAGGGGTATAGAAAAGAATTGGCCCAATTCAAGAAGTGCAAATATTAAGTTCTACCACTCCATGTCCAGCATCGAAGGCATAGGGTGGTGAGATGTGACCTCCAAAGGGCTCAGCCAGTCACATTTCTATGGCCTTGCTGATTACAGTTCACATTGTCTCTGTTGCTCTGACTTCACTCACTGTCTGCAGCTTTCCTTGGCAGATGGCCCAAGTTCCTGTCATCGTTGACTCCCTGGGGTCTCCATTGCACTCTCAATGCTCCACAAATCATGTATTCTGCACATCAGTCAAACCAGTGTCATGTGAATTATGCCGAAGTCTACTATCCACAGAAACTTTAGCCCCTGGAACCATGGCTACAGCTTACCTCTGAATGACTGGATGGCTAAGCAAGATGAAATGAACCCTGGGGCACTAGGGTCCTAGAAGGCACTTCATAAGCTGGGTTGCCAGAGGCTCTCATCTTATATTTGCACCCTTAAGCCTGCAGTGGGTACAATCTTACTGATTCCTGGATGCTCACAGGGGTCTTTCTTTTTGCCTCTGTACAAAGTACTTGGTTTCGTTCTACTCACTTCAGCTGTCACACTTCCTTTATTTCACATTTACACATGGTACCTTCTGGACCAAAATTTAAGTTTTTAGAAAAATTTGAAAAGATAGACTAGCCAAAGCCATGCCTTCATGACCCACCCAGATACATCAGAAGTATGTGCCACCAATCTCCTAGAAGATCCCTAAGCTGATAGACTTTAACCATAGCAGTTACACTAAAATAAAATATCCACAACCGGTAAATTCATAGAGACAGAATACAGCTTAGTGTTTCCAGAGGCAAAGAATTAGAAGGAACAGAAAGTAACTATTTAACAGGTAGGGTTATCCCTTTGGGGTGATGAAAATAAATTGTGCCTACGTAAGATTGGCAGTTACACACACTTTGACTGCACCAAGCACTACTGATTTGCTAAAATAAGTTGACTAATTTTATGTTATGTGAATTTTACCTTAATTTTTGAAACTTCTCCACAAAAGTATTAAATTACACTCAAACATAAAATCAAGTCAACTATTATCATTTGTGGTCATGTTTATGATTATTATTTCTCATGGAACAAATACATCATTGAGAAAAAAAACTTGAGGTATGTCCATCTAGAAAAGAAAGTAATGAAGACTGTTAAAGCTGCTAACAAGAAAAAAAAAAGTGTAAGAGGGCTGCACAGGAAGACATTGTTTTTGCCTTTACTTTAAAAAGGGTATTTTCACCAAGAGCTTTTTTATATTTCAGATAAAGCTTGGACTTGCAAACCATAGGCCAATTAGAAATTTGTTTTAGGAACAGAACCTTAAAATGCTGCATGAGAACTGGGCATAGTGGCAATACCCATAACCTCGGCATTTGGAAGGGCAAGGCAGGGAAATGCAAGTTCAAAGCCAGCATGGGCTACCCACTTTATATTTCAAGGCCATCTTAGACTCCATAATGAGATCCTCTCTCAAAAAATGCATATATATTTACATACACACATATGTATGTATTCATTGTATTGATTATTAAATATACATACATATATTGTATTAATTGTATTATTATTAAATGTATTGATAATTGTATTTGTCCAACAAGATTATTATCCCCAAAGATATAAAAGCAAGTACAGCCTACAAATTGACAGTGTTTTATTTACATTGTTCAAAGAAAGAATTGTGCTAGAAAGACGAAGCAGGCAATGCGATTAATTCATACGTGAGTTCAGTCTGATGAAGCCATTACATTCTGAGTGGAGATGGAATAACGCAAACGATGCAGCATGTCTTTTTAGACTTCTCTTATCAACACCAAGTATTAAAATAGTTATTTCAAGCTGCTATAACCCACAGGTGAAATGAAAACAAAGGACATCAGTATTTAAACTGGGCTGATCACACCCCTGCCGGATAAATAGCTGATCTGATCATCAGTCAAGAAGCAAACACATTCATTGGGAAGGAAAACACGTCTGCATTTCTATACGCGAAAATTACTCCTGCACTGAGAGATTTTGTTGTTAAAGAAACTAAATGTATTTCTCCCCTAAACAGTTTGTATATGGTACTTCAACATTGGCGTTTCTTTAGCACAAAAACGAAACAAAAAGCATTGACTTTCACAGGATAATAAATTTTTTGAAGTAATTGTTCTTCAGGAGCAATTAAAATCCCCCCATTAATGTGCATGATTTGATGCAATTACAGTTACGGTAACTGATACGGTTCTTATGCAATAATGATCACAGGTCAAGAGTTTAAAGCATACAGCAGAAGACAGGCCTGGGACTTCTGAAAGTTAAGCAAGAGATGCGCAGCTCGGCCTGGCTGCCCTTAGGGCCCCAGAGCCAAGGGGCCACAGCAGGCTGAGAGTCCCAGTGCCTCCTGTCATTAACGCCCTTATCTCCCCCACGCCAGAACGGTGCTCTCCTTGGCCAAACAGTGTAATTTTCAGCTATCTGGCAAAGGAGGGTTATTCATAATGAGGATAAATTCATTTCACAGTTAATCTCAATTTTGGTCCCATTTTATAAGACTCCGAGGCTGAGTTTACAGACTGACTACCAAACTATACGCCTGTCCAGAGCGAGGCGGAGTATTTTGAGGACAGAAAGCAACGTGCACCTTAGCCTCATATATCGTCTTCTGTTAATTTCCACCTTCCCCGTGTGTTTCGGTCACCCCTTGTAAACAGAACCCGGGGGCGAGACAAATAAATAAATAATCCCCTAATCCATTCAAAGTACCGTCCCTCGTAACATCATGGAGCCCCCTCCGAGGCCCCACGGGGCCATCTCCAGCCTGACATTTCCTCGCTGATGCACCCCTGGCTCAGGGCCTGGTGCTGTTTTCACACAGGGACGCTGAATGCGCCACTATTTAACTCAACCATTTGGCATATTCATTTGCTCAGGTATTTATGAACCGAATCCAATGGAGCCAGGGAATTCACTCAGGTGGAAGAAATGAAGAGAAAGCTCATTACCTTTGATGCGGCATGTTACAGGAAACGATAAGCAGGGAAAAGGGAGAGAAGCCAAGTTTTCAATAACCTGGACACCACAGTTTAGTGTGCCTGTGACAATGCGTAGGTTCTCTTCTGAGCCCTTAATAATGCCAAGCAATTCTTTCTATGGACTAGAAACAAAAATCTATGACATTATCATATTAAAACATTGGCATACTTAAAAATCACTGAGTAGCCAGGAAAATGTTAATAGCAACATTAATCAAGTTTATTATGGGGAGCTGAGATTATGAGCATTCCGTATTTATACTTTTAATTTTCTCCAAATAAATATACGTTGCCTTTATAGTAAGAGAAAATCAATAATCTTTTTGTTTTTTAATTTTGAAAATTAACAGCATATACTCTCATGAGCTAGAAATTCTAACTGGTTTTATCACACCATCTTCATACATAGGTATTCCCGTACTCTGGAATATGTTTTGGACAGACTCCTGTCCAAAACTGTGTTTTGCTTATTAAAATTTCAGCTGTGTGCAGTAGTGCATGCCTATAATATGGGGGAGGAGGGTGAGGCAGAGAATTGCGAGTTTGAGCCCAGCCTAAGCAATTTAGCAACTTAGCAAGCAAGTCTCAGAATAAAAAAGGGGTAAGAATGTAGCTCGATGGAAAAGCCCTGGGTTCAATCTTCTAAGGGTTAATTTTTTTTTCACTTAAAATTTCTTTTTAAGAGATTGTTCCACTGCATCTCAAAAACAGTTAGAAACAGGCGCAGTCGCACATGCTTGTAATGTCAGCACTTGGGAGGCCAAGGCAGGAAAATCAAGAGTTGAAGGCTAGCCACTACCTAGCTAGACTCTGTCAAAAAACAAAACAAGTTAGATGTTCTTACTCCTTTTCAGATGTTCCTGGGAACTTACTATGTGCATAGTTCTATGTAAAGAAAACCGAATTGATAGGTGGCATAGCGACACGTTGTTGGCACAAAAAGAGACACACAAAATTCACTTTTCATCACCATTCTTTTTTAACTGTCTGCATAAACCTCAGCCCTACGTTGCTCTTCCAGTTCTTACTCACCTTAATTGTACATCCCAGGAGCCCAGAAACTGAGAGAGCAACATGGGAGGAAGAGAATGCTACAGATATTTGCACATTAACGTTGCCAGGAGAATGTGGGGGTGAAGGAGGAAACAGTTGTCAACTTAAAAGTTTGTTGGTGATTAATGGATGGAGAAGAAAAGAATGTTTTAAGAAGCTTTCCCTTGGTTTTCTTTGAGAACCTCCATTTATGTTTTTTGGGGGTCCAGGGGGGGGGTCTCATTAACCAAGACTGGTTCTTAAATACCTTTGTAGCCCAGGCTAGCCTTGAACTGACAACAACTCTCCTGCCTCAGTCTCCCAAATGCTGGGATTATAGGTGTACGCCACCACACTGGGCTTTATGTGGTATTGGGGAATCACATTCAGGGCCTTGCACTTGCTAGTCAAGTATTTTAACCTCTGTGCCATTCCTCCAGCCCACGACATCATTTGTGATTTGCCTGCCATCAATTACTTTTTTTGTCAGACTGTTGCTGCTCTGAATTTGCTCTTTGAGTAGAGATTTAGCCTCATAGTGTTTTTGTTATGTACAGTACCAAATTTACCAGGTGATGGTAGCAATACATGGAATGCATTAATTACATAAACTCCACTACCACCACAATCAAATGAAACAAAATCTAGATAGCAACAGATGAAAAGCTATTTGGTTCCTAGCATGGACCTTCTCTTCCCAGAGCTGGGGATCTAACTGAGGACCAAAAGTGCTTAGTAGGCAAGCACTTTACCCATGAGCAACATCCCTCGCCCCCAGCATGAATCTTTTGTGGCAAGAGCAATTGGGGAAATTTCCTTCTAAGAAGCATAATGGGCTGCTGAATCTATGATGGCAGCACCAATATGAACTGAACACATTTTTTTGTTGTTGTTGTCAGTTTGAGGTACTTTAAAGTACCTCATGTTTAGCAGACTTTCCAACATTTATTTTAGAATATTGACTTATGCATGCACACAAGTGTGTGCATACATATATGCAGACATATATGAACTGTTTCTCCGCTATGGGCCAGAAAAAATGGAATTTTTTTTTACAAGGACCGATTTGACTCATCAAAGACAAAAATAAGCAATTAAAGAAATTAGCTTTGAAAGAAAAGGCACATATTAGCACACTTAGAAACGAAAAGGGTGAAATTACAACAGATTCTGCAGAAATTCAGAATACTATAAGAAAATACTTTGGACACCTATATTCTAACAAATTTGAGAACTGGGAAGAAATGGACAACTTCCTAGATACATACAAAATACCAAAATTCAATGAGGAAGATATAAAAAGCTTGAACAACCCCATGACGCAAACAGAAATTGAAGCAGTAATAAAAGCTCTATCTACAAATAAAAGTCCAGGGCCAGATGGATTCACAGCAAAATTTTTTATTATTTTAGGGAAGAACTAACTCCAATCCTCCTCAAACTATTTCATAAAGGAGAAAGTGAAGGAATACTACCAAACTCATTTCTTGAGGCTAGCATCACACTAATCCCAAAACCAGACAAAGACCTAACCAGGAAGGAAAATTATAGACCAATATCCTTAATGAATATAGATGTAAAAATCCTCAATAAGATTCTGGCAAACAGAATCCAACAAGTAATCAGAAAGATCATATTCCATGATCAAGTGGGATTTTCCCTGGGATGCAAGGCTGGTTCAACATACGTAAATGAATCACTGTAATATATCATATCAACGAAAGTGAAAAAAGCACATGATCATCTCTATTGATGCAGAAAAAGCCATTGACAAAATTTAATACCCCTTCATGATAAAAACACTGAGAAAAATAGGTATAGAGATGAAAAACTCACAGAAGCCATATATGCTAAGCCTACTGCAAATATCATAGTAAAGGGAAAAAAACTGAAATCGTTCCCTCTCATATCAGGAACAAGACAAGGCTGCCCACTTTTACCACTCTTATTCAACAGAGTCCTTGAAACACTTGCCATAGCAATCAGACAAGAAAATGAAATAGAGGGAATCTGCTGCATTAGAAAGGAGGAAGTCAAACTTTCCAACAGACTGGGAAAAAGTATTCACCACCAACAACTCAGATAGAAAGCTCGTAACTAGAATATACAGGAGCTGAAGAAAAGTAAGGCAACCAAAATAAAGGATCCTATTGGAAAGTGGGCAAATGAAATGAAGAGACAGTTCACTCACGAAGAAGTACAAGGGGCCAATAGATACAGGAAAAGATGTTCAACATCTCTAGCCATAAGAGAGATGCAAATCAAAACAACCCTAAGATACCATCTCACTCCAGAGAGAATGGCCTACATCAACAAGTCAAATAGTAATCAGTGCTGGCGAGGCTGTGGGGAGAAAGGAACCCTCCTGCACTGCTGGTGGGAATGTAAATTCTTACAACCACTTTGGAAAGCAGTATAGAGAGCTCTCAAAAGACTAGAAATAAATACCCCCTTTGATCCAGCGACACCCCTCCTGGGAATATATCCAAAAGAGGCCAAAACAACACACAACAGAGATACATGTATACCCATGTTCACAGCAGCACAACTAACAATAGCTAAAATATGAGAGTCACAAAAATACCCATCAACAGACCAGTGGATACACAAACTGTAGTATTTATACACAATGGAATACTATGCATCACTAAAGTCCAACAGCGTGGAGGCTTTTGCAGGCAAATGGAAGAAACTTGAGAGCATCATGCTTAGTGAAGTGTGTCAGAAGCAGAAGGTGAAACATCAAATCGTCTCTCTGATATGAGAGTCCCAGATCACAACTCTTATGGAACTTAAAATGAAAAACAAAGTGAAACAGGGGGGAGGATGGAGGAGGAGGGAGAGAGAGGTGGGTAGGGGGAGGGAGAGAAGGAGAGTGGGAAAGCCCTTGTCACCTTGACAAGATACGTAGGTGCACAAAATGGTAACTTCATTGTAAACCTTAAATTTTGCACTTATACATATCAATAAAATGGGGGGAAAAAAGAAATAGCTTTGTTCATGCTGCTGCAACAAGGGGACAGTGTGCCTCAGCAGGGAGGTTTTGTCTTCTACTTTTATAGGTAGATATAAACAAGTTATAGATGGGGTGGTTTACAGTTGGAATTGATTTTGCAATTAGAAGTCTCTATCAGCTTGAAGGGAAATGTTTATCTCTGTTGTCTAGCTAGTTTCAGGAGAACAAACAATTGAGCTAATCATTCATGGGACAAAGCACAGGAATTCAAAGGTTCTGTGTTTGACCTTGCCATAAGTAAGTAGGGAGCCATCCCCATGAGTATTACAGAGGGGTGGCAAAGCATGGACAGCTGCTCTAGCTAACTGATGCAGGCAAGAGAAGTTCTATGCTGTTTTCAGAGCTCAGGTGAAGTTCTTCGCTGGGAGCCAGAGTGCACTCCTGGGAGAAAGAACTGGGTGCCTGAGACTCACATGAAAACCACTGCAACTTGGTATCACTGGTTACTGAGGCCGGGAGCAATGAACTAATTATTCTAAGTAACAATCTTAGTTTAATATTTGTGCCTTCTACCCCTTACAGAAATTGGGAGGGAGGAGTTTTGGATAAATTCCTTCCTACTTCTGGGGAACAAAGTAAACGTGATAAAAGTGGATGCTACTAACAGGGACGAGGGTGTTTTGTTGACCAAACTCTATTATAAATTCCATGTAGGAAAATAAAAACTAAAACAAACAAAACTATTTTTAGTAAAGCAGCATGGGAGAGAAGACAGATGGAGTCGAGGTTCAACTCTGCAGTCCAGCATTTACAAGCAGGTGACTGGATGATCTGACCTCTTTGCACTTGATCTGAAAAGGAGAAGTAAGAGTCATTTTGAAAGATTTTGTGATTGGAGATCATTCACCCAAAGGGCCAGGTAAATAGGTTTGGAACGCAGGAAGTATTCGGTGACGGAGACTCACTCCCTGGCCAAAGCTGAGAGGCTACTGATGAAATCTTCAGTGTCTTTGCTCAATCTGCAGGAAGTCTCGTGCGTCTGTTCTGTAAATACTTGTGTGTGTGTCCAGTAAGTCAAACTCCCTGCAGCCAGGGAAACCGCAAGTATGAATCTCGGGGATGATTACACTTCCTGCCCTACGGACAAAGTCAGGGAAAGGCATCAAGCTGAAGAGACACAGAGAGAAATCAAAAGAAAGACTGAGAACTGTTATAGTGTTCAATTTTCTGGTTCCACTTACCCTTTTCTTAGCTTCAAACTTCCTATAGCTTGGCTGTGTTCAGGTTGGATTTCTGTTGCTATGTCCACGATCTTAATTAATACCGGGAGCAAAGGTTATCCGAATAACGCAGGGTGCCATGAATAAGGCAAGGGGAGCCGAGAGGAAGTGCTCTCTTCCCAACCCCATCTCCTAATGAATAACCCACCTTGTCACCAATTCTCTGCTTATCTCAGCTTAATACAAATGCAAAAACCTAAAATACAATAAAAATTTTTTGTCTAAAGATGATTTTTTTCACATATCTGGCTTCGCTTTATTGGAATTCATCTTCAGAGAGTAAATCTGACTCTAGTTCTAATCTTCCCAGTGGAGCTTTTAAAGTAAACTAATGCTTTTGATGTACATCCGACTCTAGCCACAGCATATATTATTCTATAGGCGGTTCAGTGTGCAAAGCACCAAGTAATAAAGAAAATAATCTGATTATTTGCTTCATACAAATTACTGCCCAAAAATTAGTTTTTTAATGCAGAAATAAGATCATATTTAATGCTTCTTATAAGGCTGAGCCTTTTCAGATGTTCAAGGGACTCCAGCTGAATATTGACACATAACAAAACACAGCAGTTCATACACTAGAGAAGTTTTAGACTATGCAAATGAGAATACTGTTATTTGCCAGCCTGCCCCCAGAGTTATTCTGAAGAGTTGTTTTCAGGGATTTGGAAACCCAAAGAAAGAGAAATGAGAGGAAGGTACCTAGTCCTTACTCAGAAATAATAAATTCATTCTAATTATCATCATTCTGGGTAGCAATAAACAGGTAAAGGCCAAGCACAGCTTCCACGGTAATGTGTTTCGTGAACAGAATGCACTGTGAGCTAAATCCCCATAAAAAATTACGGCTTGCATACTCAGGATCCCAAAGAGTACAGTAACAGCAAAGCACAAATGTGTGCCTTTGCTCAGCCCTCTTGCACAGAACGAAATGCCGTCTGAGATGACAACACTGTTGTCAGGGATACCACCTGGTTTTTGAAAGTTTATGGTTACCTGGGTTTGTGATTCTTATTACCTTTTTTAAAATAATAAGTAAAATATTTATAATGTTGAGAAAAATTCTCAGAACATCAGTTTCATATTAAAAATTAATCAAAACAACACACTTTAACTTCTTTGTCAAAAAGTTACTGCTTGGGGCTGGAGAAATGGCTCAGCGGTTAAAGCACTTGAGCAAGTGCTAAGTCAAGTGCTAAGTACCAAAGTTAGATTCCCCTGCACCACATAAGCTGGGCATGGTGGTGCACACCTGTAATCCCAGAACTCGGGAGGCTGAGGCAGGAGGATTGCCCTGAGTCGAAGGCCAGCCTGGGCTCCATAGTGAATTCAGGGCCACAGAGCGAGACCCTGTCTCAAAAAAAAAAAAAGTTACTGCTTTTAGCCCTCACCAGAAGAAATCAAGCATGTGCCC
Organism: Ctenodactylus gundi; assembly: GCA_004027205.1. NCBI lineage: Eukaryota > Metazoa > Chordata > Mammalia > Rodentia > Ctenodactylidae > Ctenodactylus > Ctenodactylus gundi. The sequence continues at coordinate 2,136,534 of PVKB01000002.1, read as the reverse complement.
ACTAATTAGTCAGGATTCTCCAGAGAAGCAAAACCTATAAGAAAGAGAAAAAAAAGAGAGAGCAAAAGAGGGAGGGAGGGAAGAAGAGAGGGGGGAGAGAGAATGAGAGAGGTGTTATGGAAACTGGTGAGTCTACATATTTGCAACGTGAGCAGGGGAAAGAACCGAGCCAAATAAAGCCCAGGTCCCAGTCCAAGGTGGCCAGAAACAAGAGCTGACACTACACAAGACGCCCAAAGGCAGTCAGCTGGTAAATTCTCTTATTATTCTCCTACTAGAGAAAGGGTTCACTTTTTTGTTCTGCTTTTGTCTGCAAGTAACTGAATGAGGCTGACCCAAATTATGGAGGGCACTCTGATTTACTTAAATCCACCTATTTAAATGTTAATCTCACCCCAAAGCATCCTGTACTTGCATAAAATTAACCATCATATATACATACATCATCTCAAAGCCAGGCCTCTTCCACCCATTCAAAGGTCACCTGCACAGTTTTATTTGCTATCGTAGTTGCAGTGGCCCTTATTTAAGGGGGTGACTTGACTACAAAAGGGTAGCAAGGATTAGCTAGAGGTTTCAGGTAGCAAACACTCAGAAGTAAATGCTCCAGGGAACTACCTTAACTAGTGAAAAGTGAAAGTTGGTAAATTACCTCCAATTCTTGTCATTCAGAGACCCATCCCTCCCACCTCTGAGAGGAGGAGCCCTTCCTTGTCTTATTTCCTTGCTTCTCCATGGTCTTCTTGAGGTCACCTCCCAATGACACTGCTGGCACCTAAATCCTCTCTCAGAATCTCTTTGGGAATAAACTCAACACACATGATCTCTAGGCAGATTGTTCTAATTCCACATCACTTCCTTTTCTTTCTACTCTCTTCTCAATTTCAGCATCCCAATTCATATAAAAAGAATTTATCTCTCTAATTTCCTTTTCTTACGTTGATGTCTATTTACATTGAGATGAGAGAAATAGGGACAAGGGACTGCTTCCTTTTCCATTCAAGTACTTCACTTTTTGTAACATATCCACACAAACACATCAACCCAAAAGCCCTATGTTAAAATCACTGGGATGTTTTCCTATAAATATATAAAGACTACTCTCCTCTGTTTGTAAAGCTGAGCAAAGGCATTCCTAGACAGTGGTGCTCAATCAACAGGTGTTTGTGGAAAACAGAAATGTCAATGAATGATTGAATAATAGCTAATTTTCAGTTATAGAATTGAGTATCCAATCACAAAGCAAGGCTTTTCCCCAATACAAATTGGAAAACCATTACAATTGTCAAGCTCCCATTCCATTACTGTCAACTCAAATACTCACATGTACCAAGTGATAGCATCATTTGGGTTATAACTTAAAACCTGAGTGTCAGATAATCCAGCACCTAGAAATTTGGTCCATGAGTCATAATACCTGTGCAGGAGACCAAACTCAATAGGAACTGACACTTGAAACTTGGTAATTATGATCCCTATTGCAATAAATGCAGGAATAATCCTTATGCCTGCTAGATTATTAGTGAGAATACAAAAAGAATCTGGTCTTGAAGATTCTTAGTTAGCAAGACTCTATATCCAATGGAAATATCTAAGAAGAGCTCAAAAACCAGAGGGCTTCTGCTATCTGTAGTTAGGACAGGGAGGAGCACCTCAACAATTGAAAGGAGGTCACACAGGAAGGCCAGAAACTTCAAAAACCTATCAGAAACAGCAGTAAATAGCAGCCCAAGAAGCCACCCCATGCTGACTGCAAAAGGCTGGGAGCTGCTGGCATCCAAAGTGGAGGAAACCCTGCCTAAGGCCTGGAAACTCTGACTGAGGTGGGAGAGGAAGGAGTTCCCCAACACCTTAAAGGAGGCCATAAGAAGGTCAGAAATCGCAAGGATATATCAAACGTGGAGGAAAACAGCAGCCCAACAGCATCCCTAGCTGACTGAGAGCAGCCATAGGATGCTGGCATCCACAGAAGGAAGAAAACCTACAGCCTAGAACCTCAGACATAGGTAAGCACAGATCCGGAAGAGGTGGAATTGACAGCATCTGGTAGCTTCAGTCTCAAAAAAAAAAAAAAAAAAAAAAACAACTAGCCTGTGAGTAGTGCATACTACAAATATAATGTGATCTCCCCTAGAAAAGGCCTCCTGGAGCCCAGATCAGAAGCAGCACTAGACAGCTATAGTGGGCAATGATGTAAGCAGGAGTCATTTTTTTTAAAAAAAGAAATGAAAAGAAAAGAAATGAGCCTAAGATTCACCTGTTTAGAAAGCTCGGAAGTGCATATTAGATCTTTTGGGGTCACTCTTAAACAGTGTCTAATAGGAAACTGGCACAAAATACAGTAGTGGAGAGGAAAGAAAGGCCACCAATCTCACTGAAAGGCCCAGATGGTAGTGGGAGCACCTCCAAGGATGGGGACCCCTACCCTCAGCAGAGGAAAGTCAGGACAGGTGCGAGATTTTGGTGAGGGGGCTGAGAGTGATAATGACACCTCAGTGATGATCAGACTGTTAGACAGAACTCAGAGGAATTTCAGCTCCCCCAACACTCTCAGACCCATTCAAAGAAACCCCTCAGCTAGGCCTTTAAAGTGAAGTCACTCAACAACTGAAACATGGCAAGAAGACAAGGCAGCAGGACACCCACAGAAATACCTGAGACCCCAGAAATTAATTTCATGGGCCCTGAAATAGTGGAACTCATAGGGAAGGGAATCAAAGAGCAAACAAACGAGTCAAACAACCAGTTCAAACAAAATAGTCTCAAAGAAATGCAAGCAATGATCAGTGGGCTTACAGAGGAACTTTCTAAACAAATAATGGTCCTCATGAATATGAAGCTCACTGAGCATATAGAAGCAACAAATAAAAAGTTGGCTGAGGTAAAAAAAGAAATGCAATATATGAAGGAATATTTTGATAAAGAAGTGGAATTTTTGAAAAGAAATCTACCTGAAATACAGGATATAAAAAAAATACATTTGAAAGCAGGAGAAATCAACTCAAACACTGTGAGAACAGAATTTCAGACCTTGAAGACAAGGCTGAGGAAACAAATGCTATAATTAGACAGTATTCTAAAATTAGAAATGAGCCTAGTAGCTGGATACAACAGATGATGGATGATTCAAAGAGAACCAATTTCAGAATTATGGATGTGGGATAAAGAGCACAAGACAGCACCAAAGAAAGAAAGAATTTATTCACTGAAATCATGCAAGAAAATTTTCCAAATCTAGAAAAAGAAATTAATTTCTAGGTGCAGGAAGACCAAGTAACCTCAACCAGCAAAGAGATTCACCATGACATATCATAATTAAAACCTCAGAAATACAGCACAAAACTATATCACATTGCTACAACTACTGCGACCCATTCGAGGAATAGGAAGCTGAGTTAGAGTGGTGACTTAAGTGAAATGATTTAGGTGTGGAAGATTAATATGTTAAGTACTGTATAGTTTCTCTGACTTGGGAAACCCAGAACACAGACATTCTACAGAATCACATGAAGTGATAGCTGGAGTTGGGGGAAGGGGCAGGAAGGGGTTTAGAGGGTCTAAAACGGGAAGGAATTGTAAAGTTGATATGATACATATGTGCATGAAATACCCAAATTCATTGTAAACATTATGTATTACATATGTATATTAATAGAAATAGTGGGGGAAAAAAAGAAATACAACATAAAAAGAGAACACTAAAAGCAGCAAGAGAAAAATAGTCGTTATTTTACCAAGGCAAACCTATTTGAATTGTCACAGATTTCTCAACGAAAACTTTAAAGGCCAGGAGAGCCTGAGTAAAATCTTTCAAGTATTAAAAGACAGCAAGAGTCAACCCATGTTGTTGTATTCAGAAAAATTACTCCTATAATTTGAAGGAGTAGTAAAAGATTTTCATGACCAAGAATCTCTAAAGAAATTTGTGACCACTAGACCAGAATTGCAGAAAATACTTGAAGGAATCTTTCAGAGAAAAGGAGAGACAAGAATCACCAAGGAACATGAAAGAAGGGAAATATCTAAAAATACAGTGTAACAAAAAATGGATTGGTATTTAAATCATTTTATTGTTATTCTTCTATAATAGTACCAGCTTTCTCATAAAATCTGTGAAACTTCTCCCATAATTATTATTTTTAATAGTATATTAGTTTTCAAAAATATTTATATTGAACCTGGGTAATTAGTATAAAATCTTTTTAAAACATGTATGTATAAATTATGGATAGATAGGTAGATAAAATGATAAACCAGATCTGGCAAAAAGTTAGTAATTAGTGAAATGTTTGTAAATAATTTATGAAAGTTTTTAAAATTCTGAAATAATTAAGCATGCTATTATATCTATTGCTTTATGTGTAATGTACTTTTGTAATACAGACTTTTCATTTAATGTAGCAATTTGACATAAACCTAAGTTCATTTAATGTAGCAGTTCACTTATTCAGTTTTGAGGTAAGTTAATCCTAAGAAAATTGATTGAGGTAATGACAACCTGAATGTTTTTTGAATGTAGATACATTTACCTTTCAGTATTCAGCTAAGGAATTTGAAATTTAACTTCTCTCTTTTTCTTTCTCACATTTTCTAGCCTTATGAATTTCATTGATACAGTTATTTTCTTTTGTGGACTGATGGGTAAGGTCATGTTAAAGAATCTCAACAGAGATATAGTGATATACAAAATAAAAGGACTTTTGTCAAATTATCCCAATAAAGGGCTCTGCTGGACCCAGAGAAGAGGCATCCCATTCTAGGGTTGGGAAGCTGAGCTACAGAGTGGTGACTTGAGTAGCAAAGTGAGTCAGATGCAGAAGATTAAATATGTTAAATATTATATAGAATCCCAGAATACAAGCATTCTATAACCAAATGGGTGCCATAGTGGAAACTAGGGGGAATGGGCAGATTGTGGGAGGGCCAAAAATGAGAGGGGATTAGAATGTTGATATGATACATACGTGCACAAAATACTCAAGTTCATTGTAAACATTATGTATCATATATATGCATATATACACACATATCTATAAAATGAATTCTTATGCAGAAGTCCAATTGATAATAATAGTGTTATTTATTTAATGTTTATTGTGGACCAGGTATTATTCAAAATACTGGGGATTTAGTGGTAAGCACAACAGATTTTTTGTAAATGGTTAAGGGTGTAGGCAGCTAGTGGAGGCAAAAGGCAGAGCCCCTGAGTTCAGCATGAACCAGAATCTCCCAGCACCGTACCTGTGTGGATCTCCACGCTCCTCCCCTCCAGAATCAGATTCTATAGCTCTCCTTTAAGGAAACTGGAATTTTCTCCCCCCCCCCCCCAAAAAAAAAAAAAAAAAAAAAAAACCTCAGAAGCATTTCATTCAAGTAACACAAACTGCACCAAAGAAGCGCTGCTGTAGGGTTTCTGGGACATGGCTTACAATCAGTATGACACAGTTCTAGAACATTCCTCTGGGGACTGGCCTTTCTGTCCTGATTGTCAGATGACCAGCAATGCATGTAATTCATTCTTTTTCTTTTCTTTCCTTTTTTTCTTTCCTTTTTCTTTCTTTTCTTTTCTTTTTCCTTCAGTGATGGGGACTGAACCCAGGGCGTGGCTCATGCTAGGTAAACACATTATCACTGAGCTACAACCTCTAGCCTTATTTATTGTATTTTGAGACAGTGTCTCCCCAAATTGCCCAGGCTGGCCTTGAACTTGTGACCTTCCTGCCTCAGCCTTCTAGGTAACTGTAAGTACAGATATGTGTCATTATGTCTGACACAATACACCTATTTGATGGATGTCCCCAATGAAATGAATCTGAAAAATGTATGATGTATTTGGTTAGCCATATCCTTTATGCCAGAATCATAGTCAAATAAAAATAAAGCACTAACTTCCCATTTTAAACCCTAGAGTGGGTCTAAAGTACTCTAACAGCAAACAGACGAGGACCTGTTTGTTGATACTCAAACAGTGCCCTTGAATGCTTGGCACTGACTTTTGCACACAAACTTATTCTAATAAGTATCACTAAGTACCTGCCTGGCTCACCGTTTCTGCTTTGACTGAGCCTGCTCAGTCAGTCAGGGGGTACTAGACAGGGAGAGTGCGGATTGAAGAATACATGGTCTCTTGTAGAGGCAAAAGGTGCTGCAAAAGACACTTTATTTTTTACAGTCTTCCTTACATACCCCAGTTGTTTACCAGCTTCCTGACTCCCTTATCAGAGCCACCAAGGACAAGGAACAGTTGTCATTGTTTAAGCAAAACTCCATCGGAGTTAAAGTACAAGCAGTAACAAATTCTTCTGAGCCAAGCATAACTCAAACACTTCTTTGTTGAAGAAATTCGGCCAAGGTCAGTGATGCTGAGCCTCTTGGGCCCCAACACGCTTGTCGAGTGGTCAATTTACTTTGCCAGTATGTCTACTTGCTCTCTACAGTACTTGTCGCATAGTAGACAATGAATGTTCATAAAACCCTTGGATAAATGAAATAATAAATGGATGAACAAGTGAATTAACAAATAGTAAATCCATCTCTCCTGTGTCAGCTTGCTTATCTGCCAAATGAGTGGGTCTCACCATGATGCCCAGCTTGTCTTCCAACTCTCTAATTCTAAAATTCAAAGAAGAAAGGGCAGGAAAGAAGAGAAAATCAGCCAATTGTTGGCATATGCTTCCAAAAACTAGCCAAAAAATAATTACAAAATGCTCTTTAGCACATGGCTTCACGGCTTGTAAATCCTGGGTTTGGCTACGTTTCAAATCAAATCTACAAAAACATGTCTATTGAAACGAAAACTGGACGAAAGCCAGTTTATAAGAGTTTTCGGGTCGGACAGCTCCACTGTTATATAGTTTCCACAGCACACCCTATCGCCATTACAACCACTGCGAAAGCTTTTCACTGCGCACAATGTCGGCCAACATTGATGAGGTTTAAGACCACTGGGTGCAGACAAGGCTGAGAAATCCTCCAGCTCTTTTCTTAGCTACCACTGCCCTCTGCTGGATACAAATAGATTTTTGTGTTTAGGTACAAGCATTTTTCAGAATAGAAGAAAGGGACTTTTTGTAAGTTATCTAGTCAAATTTCGGACTAGTGCTGGAGGAATAGCTAAGGGGTTAAAGCACTTTGCCAGCAAGCACTAAATAACCAAGTTCAATTCCCCAGCATCACATAAACTGGGTGTGGTGGTACACACCTGTAATCCCAGCACTCAGGAAGCTGGGGCAGGAGGATTGCTGTGAGTCCACGGCTAGCCTGGGCTCCATAGTGAGTTTCGGACCAGCCTAAGCTAGAGTAAGACTGTCTCAAAAAAAAAAAAAATTAGGACTAAAACTAAGGATTAGGGTTTGATTTAATTATTCCTAAGGCTCCAATACAACATAACACAGCTATGTTACTGATCCTGTCTTTGTTCAAAATTGTCATTGTCATGTTATCACTGTGGATGAATTTTTTACTTTTTTTGTATTTCATTCCTCTATTTTTCTTGCTTTTGGTGCTAGGGATTAAAACCTCATTTATATTAAGCAAGTGCTGTATCACAGAGCTCTATCCATTATTCTGTTTTTAACTAACATATAAGGATTGTACCTAATAATAAAGTGGTGACTTTTATGTATATATACATTGGATTGCAGTCAACTCAACATAATTACCATAGCTATGCTCACTATGGTACATTTAGCATTTTGTATTACATTTATACTTAGTATTTGTTTGTGGTGGAAATATTAATAATCTTTGCTTTTAAGTACATTGAAATATTCAGCATAATATTGTCAACTCTTGTCACTGTACTATTCAATATACCAGACCTTGTTTAATTTTACTTTGAGCCCAGTGGGTACTCTCTCGCTAACTCACTATGCCCAATCTCTGCTAACCACTAGTCCCACTTCTATAAAACTTGTACACATCACATAAAAATTAAAAATTCCATAAATAGGTTAGATATCTAAACTGGTATTATTATATCAATTATATTATATTAATTACATTACATCTATTATATGAACAACACTGGACTACATCTTGAATAAAAGGATTAGTGGTACATATTTCCTTCTGGGATCATCAATTTAGAAAAATGGGGAATATTTAAAGTATGTAAATAAATAGTATTGTAAAAATACAAAGTCTAATAGGGTGAAGGTCACAAGAGAAAAACTTAAAGGAAGTTCAAGTGTTAGAGATTATAATCAGAAATTCTTTCACAGGAGGTAATTTCATGCGCCTTGATCATGGGATGTGAGAGATGTACTAATTATTTTGTTGCGGGGACAGAATACCTGACATGCATAAATTAGAGGAGGAAAAGTTTATTTTAGCTCACGGTTTCAGAACATCTCAGGCTGCTCACAGGTGGGCATCTGGGAAATGATGGAATCAATGGTGGGGCTACAGCTGGGTCCAGAGCCAGAAATGGAGCTCCAGAGAGAGATCGCCACAGCATGGCAGAACAGGGAGAAAACTGCAAGAACTAGCACATGCCCCTCCTGGTGAAGCCCCAACCACCTGCCCCTTCCAGGTAGGCCCCACCTCACAACAGTGCTCAGTATCCATGGTTCCTTGAGGCTTGGGGGGTGCTCCAGATCCAAACCACAATGGGATTATACATTAACAGGTAAAATTAAGAGAGGGAGAAGAAAGTAGACCATTGTGAAAGGAAGCAATAAGTGAAGCACAGGAGAGAGGCAGGAGCTTTGTGTGTGGGTGGGTGTGGGTGTGGGTGGGTGCGTGGGTATGAGTGTGAGCATGTGTGTGTGGGTGTGTAAAAACCGGAATGTTCCAGTTTTTCTGCAATAATGGCTACCTGTAAGAGCAAATAGACACAGGGCAGAAACTATTAACAGAATGAAGAGATAACTGACAGAATGAGAAAAAAAATTACCACCTACACCTTGAACAGGAAGCTGATAACTAGAATATAAAGGAACTGAAGGAAACTAGACCCCCCAAAACACCCAAGAAAAAATAAGCAACTGAAAGGAATAGGCAGTTCTCAGATGAAAAAGTTTAAATGCTCAGCAAAGACATGAAAAGATGTTCAATATCATTAGTCACAGGGTAATGAGGTCGACCTAAACAAATGGCTGTCCAGGCCAGGCTTCTAATCTTTTCTCATGGTGTCCCTACTACAAGAAAAGATGGTCCTTGAGCCCACATATATCATGATGCATGAATCTTTCTCCCGTACTGAAAGCCAGTTCCTCGGGCTGCTGGTAGTTCTTGAACATCACAGACACCTGTTTCAGGCCTTTCTCACTTCTAAGCTTTGTCACTTGCTGGGGCCATGGGAAGTACTGCCCATACAGATGAGGGCTGCCCCTGAGGTCGCTGAGCCAACCTCAGAAGTGGTGGTGGCAACAGAGCTGAGAAGCTCTTTTTTCTCATTGTATTAATATGTATAAATGAGATATATAATGTTTACATTGAACTTGAGTATTTTGTGCACATACGTATCATGTCAAAATTACAATCCCTTACCCTCCCCTTCTTTGAGACTCCCACATCCTCTCACTCCCCCCTTAATTCCAACAATACTCCCATTAGTTCTATGAAATGACTGTATTCTATGTTTCTCATATTAGAGAAACCATTCAATATTTAACCTATGTCAGACTCACTTCACTGAGCAAAATGGTCTCAAGTTGCATTCATTTGCCTACAAAAGCCTCAAAACAATCTGTCTTTATAGATGAGTAGTACTCCATTTGAACTTCTTCATCTGAGAATTGCCTATTAATTCCTGTTGTCCATTTTTTAATCAGGTCGGTCTTTGAATTTGAGGGAACTGTTTTTCTTCAGCTCCTTGTGTCTTCAAGTTATTTATTAATCTCCTATCTCATGTACAGCTGGTGAAAATTTTTTCCCATTCTGTCAGTTCTCTCTTCACTCTGTTGATAATTTTCTTTACTACACAGAAACGTTTTAAATTGATATAATCCCATTTGTTGATTCTTGGGCTATTTCTTTTGCATTGGGTGTCTTTTTAAGAAAGTCCTTGCCTATATCTTTTAAATTTTTTCCCAATTTGTCTTCCAGAGCTTCAGTGTGTCAGCTCTAATATTTAGGTCATTAATCCACTTTGACTTGATTTTGGTGCATGGTGACAAGTTTGTGTCTAGATTCATTCTTCTGCATGTGGATATCCACTTTTCTCAGTACCATTTGTTGAAGAGGCCATCCTTTCTCCAGTGCATGCTGTAGGCTCCTTTATCAAAGATCAGATAGCTGAGGGTACTTTAGTTTGTCTCTGCATGCCCAGTTCTGTTCCACTGGTCAACCTCTCTGTTTTTGTTACAGTACTATATACTTTTTATAACTATTGCTTTGTAATATAGATTGATGTCTGGAATTGAAATGCTACCTGCCTTTGTCTTGTTACTCATGATTACTTTGGCAATTCAAGGTCTCCTTCTGTTCCATATGGATTTAAGGATTCTTTTTCCAAATTCTGTGAAAAAAAAGTTTTTGGTATTTTGGTATGAATTGCATTGAATCTGTACAATCAGTTTGGTCAGTATAGTCATTTTGACTATATTAATTCTGCCTATCCAAGAGCAGGGGTTGTCTTTCCATTTTCTGATGTCTTTTTAATTTTTTCATTTAATATAGTTTTCTTTGTAGAGGTCCTCCACTTCCTTGGTTAGGTTTACTCCTAGGTGTTTCATTCTTTGCTGGGCTATTGAGGATGGAATTGTTCTTCTGAGCTCTTTCTCAGTGAATTCTTTGCTAGTGTAGAGGAATGGTATTGATTTTTTAGTATTAATTCTGTATCTTGCAACTTGGGTGAACTTGTTTATTATTTCTATGAGTTTCATGGTGGAATTTTTGAGGACTTCCAAGTAGATAATCATGTCACCTCTTTGACTTCTTCCTTCTTGATATGTATTCATTTATTTGACTCTCTTGCTTGACTGCTCTGGCAAGGGTTTCAAGGACTATACTGAATAGGACTGGTGAAAGTGGACAGCCTTGTCATGTTCCTGGTTTAAGGGGAAATGCTTTCCATTTATCTCCATTTACTATATTTTCAGTAGATTGGCATATACAGCTTCTATCAGTTTTATATATGGTCTTTCTATACATTTTTTTCCCCTCAGGGTTTTTTTTTATCATGAACGGATGCTGGGTCTTATCAAAGGCCTTTTCTGCATCAACTGAAACAATCATGTCGGTTTTGTTCTTGCTTTTATTAATGTGGTGATTACATTAACTGATTTACATATGTTAAGTCAACCTTGCATATCAGGAATGAAGCCCGCTTGATCGTGGTATATGATCTTTCTGACTAGTTGCTGGATTCTATTTACCAGGATCTTACTGAAGACCTTTGTATCTATATTCATTAAGGAGATTGGTCTACAATTTAATTTCCTGGTTAAGTCTTTGCCTGGTTTTGATACCAAGGTGATATTAGCCTCCAAAAATCAGTCTGGCAATGCTCCTTCTCTTTCAAATTTATGGAATAGTTTGAGAAGCACTGGGTTAGCTCTTCTCTGAAGTACTGAAAAAATTTTGCTGTGAACCCATCTGGTCCTGGACTTTTCTTTGTATGTAAAGACTTTATTACTGCCTCAATTTCTATGTGTGATGTGGAACTATTCAAGGTTTTATGTCTTCTTGGTTCAATTTTGGTATTTTGCATGTGTTTATAAAGTCATGCATTTCTTCCAAATTCTTCAATTTGTTGGAGTATAAGCATTCAAAATAGTTTCTTATAATTCTCTGAATTTCTGCAGTGTCTGTTGTAATTTCACCCATTTCATTTCTAATTGTATTTATATATAGATTTTTCCCCTTCTTTTGGTTAGTTTAGCTAGAGATTCATCAATCTTATTTATTCCTTTAAAGAACCAGAGCTGGAAAGTTCTTAGAAAACTGACATACTTATGTTGATTGACAGCTCAGAAAGAAGTATGGTTTAATAAGTGACAACAGTACAAAAATATTTTTGACAGTTAATATTTAATTTTGATTATCAAAGTAATATGAGGAATATCAGCACTAGAATTTACACCACTAGTGTTCCAAGGTTTAGTTTCATTAAAGAATAAGAAACAGGATTGAGGGCATACCTCAGGGGTTAAACCAAGTGCAAGGCCGGGATTTGATCCCCAGCACCACAGAAGCTAGGCATGGTGGCGCATACCTGTAATCTCAGAACTGGGGAGGCTGAGGCAGGAGAAATGCTGTGAAGTCACGGCCAGCCTAAGCTGCATAGTGAGTTCAGAACCTGTCTGGAATATTGAGTGAGACTCTGTCTCAAAAATAAATAAATAATCAGGAACAGTGGTGCATGTCTATAATTTTATTACTTGGGAAACTGAGGCAACAGGATTACAAGTTCTAGGCCAACCTGGGCAACATCAGACCTTGTTTGATAATAAAATAAAAAGGGCTAAGGATATAGTTCACTTAGTGGTAATACATTTCGCTCGTATGTGTGAGGCCCTGGGCACAATCCCCATGCACAACAAAAGGAAAAAATAGAAACACATATTCTATTTTCTTATTCACGTGTTTATGTGTATACTCATAGATATTGCTGAATGTCATTCAGGCTTGAGCTGTCATTGAGAACCTGGGAAACAGGGGTTGGGGTAGAACACATGAAAATAAGCTGTCCTTCTCCATAGTGGTTAACCTGACCTCCACTCACCCATCACCATTACCAGCAACCCCAGGGAGCTCTGTCCTGTGATGTCACACACTGGCTCCCCTGAGAAGGCACACACCAGTACACACCAGGTTCACTGATTGAATGTTGCCTAAAGGTTTGGTGAGACGCAGTTATCCACTTCACAAAGTGTAAAGAATATCAGACTCTCTGCTGCACTCTGGGGACACAGTGAAAAAGGAAAGAACAGAGATAGAAGACAGAGGTGTCAGCAGAGATTGAGTTTACTTGCTGAAACTAAAGCTTTTTTTTTTTTAAATGCTGTAGCATTGAGCACAAAGTAGGGATTAGTGAGAAATGAGACTGGTGTGGGAAACAAGGCCCAGCTCACAAAAGTGATCAGGGGTCTGAATCTTACCAGAGTAGAAGAGGGTCACTGAAAAGATGTAAGTGAAGAGCAATGCAACCCAATCGCATTGCTACAATACAGGAACCAGGTGGGTGAGGGGCTGACTGGAAGCAGGAAGATAGTAAGGGTCGTGGGTCATGGGTCAGGTACACAATGATGGTGTTCACAACCAAAGCAATGGCCAAAGAAGGAAGATATAAAGACCTTACTGACTGATACATGATTTTGTGAACTGAATGTTTTTGTCCCTCCAAAAAAGTTGGCACATTGAAGCCTAATTCTTCTTTAAGGATCAGTGTGTTTAGCTAGCTACATGGAGCATCTCTATAATCCCAGCACTGTGGGAAGATAAGGCAGGAGGATCACAAGTCAGAGCCCAATCTTGGCAACTTAGTGAGATCTTGAGAAAGGGCTGGGTGTGTACCTCAGTATGAAGGCCCTGTGGTTCAGTTCCCAGTGCTCAAAATGTTAGTGTTCTTATAGGAAGATTGTCTGTCTCTCACTTCCTCTCTCCCCCTCCAAATCAAAACACATCAAGAGAGTTGCCATCTGCAAACCGGCAAGAGAGTCTTCACCAGGAAATAAATTTGCCAGCACCTTGACCTTGGACTTTCCAGCTTCCAGAACTGTGAGGGGGAAAGAAAGAAAGAAAGAAAGAAAGAAAGAAAGAAAGAAAGAAAGAAAGAAAGAAAGAAAGACAGAAAGAAAGAAAGAAAGACAGAAAGAAAGGAAGGAAGGAAGGAAGCAAGCAAGCAAAGGAAGAAAAGAAAATTCTGATGTTCTGCCACTGCATCATGAACAGATTAATAAAGATGGAGGCTCAGGGGAGACCCAGGCCCAGGACTTGATGCAGGTGGCCGGGAGCATGACCTCTGATAGATGAGCCCAGGAGGAATGGGCATGTGGGCAGGATGAACTCCACTGAGAGGGCGAAGGAGTCTAGCTCCACATGGTGGTGCCCATGAAGTACCAGGGATTTGAGTCTGGAGCTCAGGCAAAAAAATGCTGAGACAAGAGATACAGATGTGGGGACTACACCACAGAGATGACAAGCAAAGCCCTCAAGTCAGATGCAGTTTTCTCAGAAAGAGAATGAAGACGAATGAGAAAGAACATGGCTGAGAACTTGAATTTTCAAATCCCCAGAGGAAAGAAGGTCTTCAGGATGTTTAAGAGTGGGAGAAGAAAGCTCAAAAGTGTGCAGTGGATGAAAGGAGAAGCACATGAAGAGCAGGACATGAGCAACATGGCCAACCACCAGGGGACAGCAGGTCAGAGAGTCAGGAAGGGAGGGTCACCGGGGAAAGACAGCTCTCATTTGACTGGGAAGGACGGGGTTAAAGGGCTCATGTAGCATAATAAAGTCTGAGAAAAGGAAGCAAAACAACACCCAAAATAAGGTCAATGCTATCTGTAAATTTTTTATCCTTGGACTGAAATTCGCTTTAATAGTTTTAAATAGTAAGATGGAATTCATTACTTGAAGGCATAAAGAGATACTTTATTTGCGTGGCACTATTTTTTAAATTAGGCTATTTGGCAGGTTAGAAATGAAGTCACATCTCAACCTCATGTGGAGATTGACTGGGTGATATTGTTCCAATTAGGTTTTAATAGAAAGGAAGCCTTGTGAATCTCTGAGCTTTCAAAACTGTTATTTTGGTTTATTTGTAGAGAGACTTAAAAGCAGCTATAAACACATTCTGACATCCAAAAAATTCCAGGAAAGTTATCTGTGTGCTGCAACATTGTCATTATGGTGATTTGGGGATAACGATATTCTGTACATTCTTACAAGCAAAGATTCAGTCATGACCCAGAATCATCCCAGCCTACTGTTGGATAGAAATAATAAGAGTCTAGGAAGGACCAGCCCTCCATCTGTCTCTTTCTCCTCTTTTCTCTCAATAATCACCCACATGGCAAAAGCCCTACCTTGGCAGTTGGGAAAATCACAGCTGCTGTTATTTTTGAAATATCTGTGTACTTGGGAGTTCAAATTCTTCAAGAAGTCTTTTCCTGCTCCCAAATCCCCAAATGGCTTGTAGGATCTTGATGACTTCCCTCCCTTCATATCCTTCCCTAAACCCATAACTTTCTCACTTTACCCATGATTCTCCTCAGTTCCTCCCACTCCAGGCAAACATCATCCAATCCGGAGGCAGAACTGGCTCTCAGATTTATGCATCTTCCAAACTATTTGACTTTGCCAGGTCTTAACTTCCAAAACACTAAAGTTAAAAACTGACTCTTTTTTTCACTCACAATCTATACCCTGTCAGCTCATCCACATGACACAAAGGTAATCTCATTATGTCAGACTGACACAGAGACACATAATATATTGGGATCTCTAAGTATCATATCAGCATTTATAACAAATAAAAAGTAGTGAAGGGTAAAGAGGAAGAGAGGAAGAGAGGGAGGAATAAAATAAGAAATTAGATATAATAAAAAATTAAATCAGCCATTATGAAATAACACAATCACTGTGTACAGTTTTGCTATATATTTTTCAATTTATTATATATTTGTACGTCTATGTATATATTGTCTTAGTTACTTTTTTGTCACTTTGACTCAATACCCAACATAAACAACTTAGGGAGAAAAGATTTATTATAGCTTACAGTTTCAGAGGGTCATAGTCTATTCACAGATGGGCGGCTGCAAAATGATGGAAATACTCAACAGGGCTGTTCCCGGGTCTCCAAGACACAGAGACACTCACAGCATGGTAGAGAAGAAAGAGACACTGGAAGGAAGGAACCAGCACACACCCCTCCAGGTCAAGTTCTAAGCACCCGCCCCTTCCAGCCAGGCCCCAACTCTCATCCCTACACATTATCCATGGAAATATGAGGCTCTGGGGAGATACTTCAAATTCAAACCACCACATTCTACCCTGGCTCTGAAAAAACTCATGGCCACCTCCTTATACAAAATGTATTATGTCCTTTTTCAAGAGTTGCCACAGTCCCAAAAGTTCCAGCACTGCTAAAAAGCCCAAATCCCAAGACTTCTCTGAGATGCAAAGCGAATTCTCACCTGTGAGCTCCTGTTAAGACCAAACCAAAAACAAAGCACTTCCATAAAATGGCACAGGGTAAACATTTCCATTCTAAAACAGAGGAATAGGAAAACAAAAGGCAATAGGACCAAAACAATTCCTAAACCTAGCACTGCAAGAATTAAATCCTATAGTCTCAGGTCTAGCGCATGGAAAAAACTGCGGCAAGATAGGCATTCCAAAGGGTTTGGGTGGCCCCATCCCTACAGCATCCCTGATGGATACAACTTCCATCTTCTCTGCTTTGAGCTGAATCTATTTACAGCCAGCAGCTTTCCCCAGCAAATGATTCAAACTCCTAGCTCCTACAAATTCCTTGGTTCTCCACTGTACTTGCTTCTCCTTTCTAACTTTACACATTGCCCTCCCAGGGGCACACTGCCGATCCTCTAAAGCCTTCCTCTGAAATCTGGGGGGAAGCCTCCATGAACCCACAGCTCCAGCACTCTGCACGCCTCTAAAGCCTGGACCACATGGATGTCACCAAGGTCTACTACTGGCTTAAGCAGTAGCCTGGCCCTCCTGAACAAATACTGTAGAAGGCTCCAAGTTTGTAGATGGTTGAACTCCAGGATACTGAACTCTAAAAGACATTTTTTTTTTCTTTGGGCCCTGGGGTACACTTCTCAGAACAAAGTCTTTTGCCTCTCCACCCTTGAGCTGGTGAAGGGAGTGATCTTGTTGACTTTGAAAATGTCCCCCAGGCATCTTACCCCCCCCCCACCCATTTTATAGATATTAGTGCAAAATTGGAAATTTTGATCTTGAGCATTTTGTGCACATATATTATCTTGGCAAGGCTACAAGAACTTCCCCTCTCCTTTTGCCTCACACCACCCACCTTGCCCCACCTCAGTTCCCATTATTTTCCACATGAAGTTCCGTGAAAAAATTGTGATCTGGGTTTCTCATATCAGAGAAAACATTTGGTATTTCACTTTCTGCTTCTGACTCACTTCACTAAGCATGATGGTTACAAGTTGTTTCCATCTGCCTTCAACCTATCTATCTTTATAGATGCATAGTATTCCATTGTGTATAAATACCACAACTTGTGTATCCATTGGTCTGTTGATGGTATTTTGGTATCTTCCACATTTTAGCTATTGTTAGTTGTGCTGCTGTTAACATGTGTATACATGTATCTCAGTTATGTGTTGTTTTTAATTCTTTTGGGAATATTCCCAGAAGAGGTATCACTAGATTGAAGGGGATTATTTATTTCCAGTCTTTTGAGAGGCTCCCATACTGCTTTCCATAGTGGTTGTACCAGTTTACATTTCCACCAGCTGTGCAGGAGGGTTCCTTTTCCCCACAGTCTCACCAGGACTGACTGCTATTTGAGTTCTTGATATAGGCCATTCTCTCTGGAGTTAGATGGTATCTTACCAATGTTTCGATTTGCATTTCTCTTATGTCTAAGGATGGTGAGCATCTTTTCATGTATTTACTGGCTATTTGAACTTCTTCATCAGTGAACTGCCTCTTTATCTCTTCTGCCTATTTTTCAATAGGGTCGTTGATTGGGGTGGCAGGGGGGCTTCCCTTTATATTCTGGTTATGAGTCTCCTATCTGAGGTGTTGGTGGTGAATATTTTCTCCCATTCTGTCAGTCCTCTTTTCAGTGTTTAAAATGTCCTTTGCTGTGCAGAAACTTTTTAATTTGACATGATCCCATTTACTGATAATGGGGACAATTTCTTTTGCTTTTGGTGTCTTACTAAGAAAGTCTGCCTACACCTCTGTCTTTCAGATGTTTGCCTAATTTGTCTTCTAGAAGGTTAAGTGTTCAGTTTTAATATCTAGGTCTTTGATCCACTTTGATTTGATTTTGGTGCATGGTGACAAGTGTGTGACTAAATTCATTCTTCTGCATGTGGATGTCCAGTTTTCCCAGCACCGTTTGTTGACTAAACAGGCTGTCCTTTTTCCACTGTATGCTTTCGGCTCCTTTATCAAAGATTAGATAGTTAAGGGCATTTGAGTTTGTCTCTGCATCCTCAATTCTGTTCCACTGGTCTATCTGTCTGTTTTTGTGCCAGTACCAAACTGTTTTTACAACTATTGCCTTATAGTACAGCCTGATGTCTGGTATTGCAATGCCTCCTGCCTTGGTCTTGTTACTCAAGATTGCTTTGGCTATTCTAGGTCTCTTTTGGTTCCATATGAATTTGAGGATTACTGTTTCAAGTTCTTTGAAAAAATTTGTTGGTATCTTGACAGAAATTGCATTGAATCTATATATCAGTTTCAGGAGTACAGTCATTTTGACTATATTCATTCAGCCTATCCAAGAACAGGGGATTTTTTTCCATTTTCTGATATCACCTACGATTTCTTTCTTCAATGTAATGTAGTTTTCTTTACATAGGTTCTTTACTTCCTT
Source organism: Ctenodactylus gundi (assembly GCA_004027205.1). Taxonomy (NCBI): domain Eukaryota; kingdom Metazoa; phylum Chordata; class Mammalia; order Rodentia; family Ctenodactylidae; genus Ctenodactylus; species Ctenodactylus gundi. The sequence goes on along the minus strand of PVKB01000002.1, from coordinate 2,118,041 downwards.
AGTTAGGTATACTTCTAAGTATTTAATTTTTTGCTGGGTAATTAAGAATGGGATTATTTTTCTGAGCTCTTTCTCAGTGAGTCTGTTGTTAGTGTAGAGAAAAGCTATTGACTTTTTAGAGATGATTTTGTAACCTGTAACTTGGCTAAATTTGTTCATTACTTCCAAGAGTTTCATGGTGGAGTTTTTGGGGTCTTCCATGTAAATAATCATATCATCTGAAAATAAGGATAGTTTGACTTCCTCTTTCCCAATGCAGATTCCCTTTACTTCACTTTATTGTTTGATTGCTACAGCAAGTGTTTCAAGTACTATGTTGAATAAGAGTGATGAGAATGGACAGGCTTGTTGTGCTCCTGATTTGAGAGGAAACAATTTCAGTTTCTCTCCATTTACTATGATATTTGAAATAGATTTAGCATATATGGTTTCAATGAGTTTGAGGATGCCCCTTCTATACCTATTTTTCTCAGAGTTTTTATCATGTAAGGGTGCTGCATTTTATCAAAGGCTTTTTCTGCATCAACTGAAATGATCATGTGGTTTTTCTTTTTGCTTTTGTTGATATGATGTATTACACTGATTGATTTTCGTATGTTGAACCAGCCTTGCATCCCAGGAATGAAGCCCACTTGATCACTGTATATGACATTTCTGATTACTTGTTGGATTCTATTTGCCAGGATCTTATTAAGCATTTTTATATATATATTCATTAAGGATACTGGTCTATAAATTTCCTTCCTGACAAAGTCTTTGTCTGGTTTTGGGACTAGGGTGATGCTAGCCTCGAGAAATGAGTTTAGTAGCAATCCTTCTCTTTCAACTTCATGGAACAGTTTGAGAAGGACTGGAGTTAGTGCCTGCCTGAAGTACTGAAAATATTCTGCTGTGAATCCATCTGGTCTCGGGCTTTTATTTGTAGGTAGAGCTTTTATTACTGTTTCAATTTCTGTGTGTGTGATGGGGTGTTTCAAGATTTTTGTCTTCTTCTTCTTTTAATTTTGGTATTTTGCATGTATCTAGGAAGTCATCCATTTCTTCACAATTCTCTAACTTGTTAGAATATAGATGTGCAAAATAATTTCTCATAATATTCTGAATTTCTATAAAGTCTGTTGTAATAGCACCCTTTTCATTTCTAAGTATGCTAATCTGTTCTTTTTCTTTTCTTCTCTTGGTCAGGCATCTTTTTTATACTCTTGAATGTAAGTAGGTGGCTTCTTTTTAATGCTAATGTCTTTAACTTTCCTGTGCTCTTTGGCCCCACAACTGCGGGCCATTTTGGCCTGGCACTGTAAACGTTCTATATTTTTCTCTGCCATTTTGTCCTGTCTTTTGCTATAGAACTGGCTAAAAGCCACAAACAGCAGCCATGTAACAGTTCAAATAATGGTCTGCCATGAGATTTCCTCCACCAGAGTAAGCAGTTTTCCACACTTAATCTCAGTTTCAGGCAGTCTCTGGATAAGGGCAAAATGGTGACAAACTTTCTTCCAGAGCTTGGCACATGTAGTTTTTAGGTCACTAGCCAATACAGTCCTCCTTTCCAACTGAAACTTGAGCCTGGCCTTTCCAATCCACCCTTATATCAGCATTCTTGTCTTCTGAGCTCTGACCAGAATCTATCATCAAGCTTAACTCAAAACACTCCAAGGCTTTCCAGCCAGCATCCTCAAACCTTTCAAAATTCCTCCCATGAGCCAATCTGAATGGCTTCCAAACCACTTGGTCCAGTAAAGCACAGCAAGAACCCCACTTCTCTGGTACCAGTTTCTGTCTTAGCTACAGTTTTGTCACTGTGAGAAAATACCTGACATCCTTAACTTATGGACAAAACATATAATGCAGCTTACAGTTTCAGAAGGTCACAGTCCATTCACACGTGGGTGGCTAGAAAATGGTGGAAGCACACGGGCAGAGATGTACTCGGGTCTCCACAAGACAGAGATGCTCACAGCATGATGGAGCAGAGAGACAGTGGGAGGAACAGCAGAACCAGCACACACCCCTGTGTGTCAAGCCCCAAGCACCCACCCCTTCCAGCTAGGCCCCAGCCCTCTACCCTCCACAGTATCCATAGGAACATGAGGTTTTTGAGAGACACTCCAGATCCAAACTACCACAATAGCTCTACTAACTCTATCTTTTGTTACCTGCTTGATTTAATTTGGCAATTCACCTATACCCATATAATACAATTCTGGAAAATCTTGGTAAATGAAAAAAATCAACAAATTTAAAATTTTTATAATGAAAATATTATGACATGTTTTATCCTAAGTGGTGATACTGAGATAATTTTAATATTGTTGACAAACATTAAAAACAAATTGATATAAGCAATGAACAAAAATATCTGAAAGTGTCTGAATGTGGTTTGAACACTGACTAATATATAATTAAAACTCATTATCCTCTCCCAGTGAGAAGAAAAAGATTAAAGAGGGCTTTAGAATATGGATAGACATCCCATGTTCCTGGACAAGGAGAACTAATACTGTCAAAATGTCCATACTCTCAAAGCTACTAAAAAGATTCAATGCAATCCAATCAAAATACCAGCTACATTCTTCATCGAACTAGAAAAAAAATCAACGTTAAAATATATATGGAACCAGAAAAGACCCAGAATCTCTAAACCAATTCTGAGTAACAAGGGCAAAGCTGGAGGAATCACAAGACTTCAGGAAATACTACAATGCAACAGTGACTAAATCTACACGGTACTGGTGTAAGAACAGACAAGATGACCAGTAGAACAGAACTGAGGATAATGAAACAAACCCAAACACCCTTAATCAAATAATCTTTGACAAAGGGGCCAAAATAAACCACTGAAGAAAAGACAGTATGTTCAACAAACGGTGCTGGGAAAACTGGATCTCCATCCACATGCAGAAGAATAAAACTAGACCCACACCTGTCACCAAGTACTAAAATCAGATCAAAATGGATCAAAGAACTAGACATCAAAACAGAAACACTGAACTTACTGGAAGACAAATTAGGTTAAAAACCCTTTCAGAAAAGGATTTTCTGAACAGATCACCAACTGCACAAGAAATCTCAGTAAGAATCAACAAATGGGACTACATCAAATTGAAACTCGTTTGCACAGCAAAAGATATGATCAACAATATGTGAAGAAACAACCGACATAGTGGGAAACAGATACTCACCAGTAACACTTCAGACAAAGGCTTAATATCTAGAATACACAAAGAACTAAAAAACACAAAGCCCCCTAAAATAAATAATCCCATCAAGAAGTGGGCAGCTCAAATGAAAAGAAATTTCCCAGAAGTACAAATGGGTAACAGGCATATGAAAAAGTGTTCTCCATCACTGGCCATCAGAGAAATGCAAATAAAAACAACACTGACATTCCAGTGGGAATGGCCTACATCAAGAACTCAGAAAACAATTTTTAGCAAGGATGCAGAAAAAAAGGAACACTAATCCACTCTAGTGGGAATGCCAGCTGGTACAACCATTATAGAAAGCAGTCTGGAGGTTCCTTAGAAAGCTGAGAAAAGAAATTCCATTTGATTCAGCTATTGCTCTACTGGGCATGTTCCCAAAAGAAATAAAGTCAACATACTAAAAAGACACATGCATATCCATGTTTATAGAAGCACAATTCATAATAGTCAAATCTAGAAAACAAGCTACCTGTCCATCCATAGAGAAATGGTTAAAGATGCGGTACCTATACACAATGGAATACTACAATGTCATAAAGACAGATATGAAGTGTTTGAACAAAAATGGGGCCACCTAGAGTCAATAATGTTCAGTGAAATGGACCAAGCACAAAAGACTGACTGTAGATGGGTGTCCCTCTCATGAAATTCACAAAACTGATGACATAAAAAGGTGCCAACATGATAGAAAGAGAGGCTACGGTGAGATAGGAAAGGGGTGAACTTCTGAAAAGGGGGTAGGCATAGATGCTCACTGATTCCCAAGCCCCAAGGTTCTAATATGTCACAGAATTTGGAATTCATGTATTTACCAAAAAAGCCAAATTTTATGTCATGTGAATTTTTTACCACAATAAAACTATTGAAAAAATAAATAAAACTGAACACGCAAAAATATTAAATTAAATTAAAAAAACTTTAAACTACAGCAATGTTCTAAATGGCTATATAATTTCTATTATGCGAATGTACTATAATTCTCATTTAAATAATTCCCAATTATTGGAAATCTGGTAATTAGGCTTCATATTTTAGTTTCATAAGGAACACTATGGATGAACATTGGTGAGGTAAAGTCTCCGAAGAGATTCTTCATATTAAAGCACTAAGGGTTTTTTTCCCTTGTAACTAGCTTTTCCTCCTTCTTTCTTTCCTCTTCTTTGAGCTGGCATTGCACCCACTCTGACCCTAAGCTGTACGCCCAGCTCATGATTCTTCTGATTTCCAGGTTAGTATTTTTTTTCTCTATGCCAAATTAAGGAGACTTGGATCACACTAGATTTGATATCCATAGATCCTGCACAAATACAGAAACAAACACACAGAAGTTTTATGTTAATTGCCCAATTCAAGTGAATGCAATTCTCACTCTAAAGAAATTGACTGACAGTTAATTAAACACTATGCCTTTTGGAGACACACAATCAAGAAAAAATTAGGTTTTTATTTAACTTACTGTCCTTATGGCTTAGACTGGGGATCACTTAGAGCTTCACTGAGAGTTTGCCAACTTTATTAAACTAAAAAGGGGGAAATTTTATTCTGTTGGAAAACAAATGTAGCCTGGCTCTAATCCTTCTGCCTTTCCCCTTTTCCTTTTATTACCCTGTCAAAGTAATTAATATGAAGCAGTTCTGGTGAGCCATGTGGCCACAGTGCCCCCCAGTAACTGTCTTATGTCGTCAACACATGTAATGTGTTACTTGGGCAACTGTTTGCACACAAAAGGAGAAGTTAACCTGGTGGCGAGTACAACTGAAACAAGACACTATGACCCTTGAAAGGCATAGCCTAGTTTGTCTCGAACCATATACTGAATGTGTATTCATATACACACAAAAAAAATAGCTTTAAATTTGCATTTCCAATTCAGATGTGACATGTTCCTGAAGAAGTATAGGTCTTGGCCAAGCAGAATGGTTTGTTATATATAAATAAGCAAAGTTCTGTAGACAGTACCAATTTATTTCAAACCCAACAAGTTCTTACACTTTTTCATCAATTCAGCTAAAATATGTATATATGACAAGAGGTATATATATATATAAATATATATATATATATATATATATATATATATATATATAATATAATTTGTCCATCTTGTTTGAGCAGAGGAGAAGAAGGTTCAATATAAACTCTGTCAACCAAACGCAAATTTGGTAAGATTAATTGATTTCCTCTTCCTGTTTCTGGCAGTGGTTTCCATGAAAAAGAAATGTTTTGGGATATGGCAAATTCATGACCATTTCATTTCTCCTTATTCTATTAAAAAGTAGGCAGCCTAGGGCAGTGAATATCTCCCTTGCCAGGAGAAGTGGGGAAGCCAAAGAGGTGTAACTACTACCCAACAGCCTCCCACATGCAGTAGTTGCCAGAAACTCCCAGAGTAATCACCAGAAACTGTCCACTGTTACGGAGGTTAGAACTGGAGAGCTTGTATTTCCCTTCCACCTCTGAACTTTCAGAAATGCCTCCTTCTGGCAAAACCTAAGTGGGAGAGAGGGAAAGGAGCATGGGAAATGTTATCTATAAACTCCTGGACCTTGCAGTTCAGAACTGAGTGTCAAGCAGGCAGTGTTGGTAGCTTAAAGACAACAGATTAGTAACTGGCACATCCACAAAATTAAAAACAAGAGCATAGTGGTTGGAGGAAGAGCTCAGAAGTAAAAGCACTTGCCAAGCAACTGCTAAGTACTTGAGTTCAATTCCTCAGCACCATATAAACTGGGCATGGTGGCACACACCTGTAATCCCAGCACTTAGGAGGCTAAGGCAGGAGGATTGCCATAAATCTGAGGCCAGCCAGAGCTATATAATGAGTTCAGAGCCATCTTGGACTACAGGGTAAGACCTTGTTTCAAAAAAAAAAAAAAACAGAAGCAGAAAGACAATACAGAATTCAGAGAAAACTCTGACAATGCAATGAACATTGATCAAAAAACTTTTAATCAATATTAATAATAGCAAAAAAGGTAAGAAATAATATCCATAAAAGTTGAACAAGACATTAAAAAGAAAGGAATTTTCAAAAATAAGAAAGAGCGGACCAGTTTCAATGGCACACATCTATAATCTCAGTGTCTGGGAGGTTGGGGCATGTGACTGTTAAAGGGATTATGTCAAATTGAGGGGATCAGGAACTACACCTGGATTAGGACTTGTGAACTACGCCTAGATTGGGGATCAAGAACTGGCCTGAATTAGAGTGTGAGTGATCTGTGGGCTGGCCAATGAGAGAAGATCACCCACCCAGATGTGGGAGGGCCAGCTGGAACTCCAAGGGTATAAAAGCAAGGAAGAGGGAAGACTGTCACAGCTTCTTCCTCTGGGAAAGCTCTCGCCTTCACAATTGTCTACAGATGCCAACTTGCTACACATCGCAGATCCTCAGCAAAGAGGTGCTCCAGTCTCAACTTGTGCCTGTCTGCCCATCACTGCTCTTCAATCGCTGATCTTCACGCTTTGGTCGTCTCCCAAGATCTACAGCAGACTCACCTCACCAGCTGTCCTGCAGTCCCAGACAGGAGATCTACTTCACAGCTGAGCAGCCATCTTGGACTATCTTTATCCTTGGATTTGTAAGCCTTCCTAATAGAAGGATTTTTTGTCATAAAATCTGTAAAGTCTGTCTTTGAAAGAACCCAAACTAATACAAGGCAGAAGGAACATGAGTTCAAAGCCTGGGATAGATAGTGAGATCCTGACTCAAACAAAACAAAATAAAACAAAGAGGGAGAGAAAATGGAAATTAAAAGCAAAATGCGATGATTCGGTTCTGAAATGTTCCCCCAAAGTCTTCTGTGTTCAGAATTATGTCTTTTGGAAGGTGATTAGCTCATAGGAGAGCTATGTGTATCAGTGACTTGATTCATTGATGAGTTTATATCTGCATGTGCTGGGAGAAGGTGGGTTTGGGTTAGGGAAGGTGGATCACTGGGGACATGGCCATAAAGAGAGTATTCTTGTCCCTGGCCCCTCCCCTCTTGATCAACTTTTTGGTTGCTCTGGATTGAGTGGCTTTCTTCTGTCATATCCTTTCACAACACTGTTCTGGAGTCAGCTGACATGGTCTGAACCATCTAATACTATGAGCCTGGAAAAATCCTTCCTCCTTTAAGTTATTCATGTCAAGTATTTTGCTTCAGTATTGAAAATGTGACAAATACATGAGACAATCAAAATTAAAAGTAAAAATTTAGAACAATAAAAAAATTAAGTCAAAAAATCTTCCATAAACATATATATATATATATATATATATATACATACATAAGAGTAGAAAATACTATCAGAATTCTAAGAAAGATTTTAACTTCAAATTCTTTACCATTCACAACATCAAACAAGCAAAAAAAGCCATAAACATCTTTTTAGAATACAATGTACCTTCAACTATTGCATCTCCCAAGCATTGTTTCTCAAAAAGCTAATGTAAATTTCACCAAGAGAAAGAAATAAACTAAGAAGCCAGAAGATCTAAAACCAAAGGGTCAAACTCAGAAGAGTGGGAGGGAAATTTGGATGACATTATCTCCTTCGTGGCAGCAGGACAAAGCCTAGGTATAAGCCAGTCCAGGAGGGTACAATAAAAAGAAAAGCTCAAAGACAGCTGTTTCCAGGGTGGCGGGGGACAGGCAGGGACTGCCAGATCTCACTGGTTACACAGAAAGTACATTTGTAGTTATGCCGCAGAAGAATAGACGGCAGGCAAACAGAAAGTCAAATGGGGAAATTACTGGCTCCAGGGGAAAAAAAAGCAGTAATTACAAAAGAAAGGAAATGGAATTACATTATGCTTTATGATGATGCTGGAAACAATATTTACATAAACTAATGTAAATAGTGAGCATCAATTTCACCAAAAGTGTATAACAAAAGTATATTAGAAAGATAAGAGCAGACACTTGCATCGAATGGGAGGAAGGATTGATGGTAAAGGGGTAGAAGAGATAAAACTTGGACTGCTCCAGACAGTAGAAAATCAGCAGATTCTGTTGAGAACTGAAAATGAGTATCATTTATGCATAAGGATCCGCTTTACAGATCACCAAATCGCTTTACAATTGTAAGCACCTTGCCAAAGGTCATCCACAGGAATGAGCCATGCTAGGATGCTGGCTCAAGTCTGCCATATAGAACCTGTGCCTTTAACCCTCTGTGAGCTGATTCTGCTTCACTGGCCACATCATCCTTAATGTCAGATATTTAAATCTAAGTCCCACTCTAGAAAGCATGTATTTCTCATACCACAGAATCCCATATAATATCACATGAAGAATATTACTCAGAACTCAGTTACAAGGGAGAATTTCACCATAGCTTTTGCCAGTATCATGTGCTGTCCACAAATATAGTATATTTTTTTGATGAGCATCTTCTGAGAATGAACTAAAAAACCATTCTTTCACCATCCAAAAAGACTATTATTTTAAAAATTGGTCAGTCTCTGTTAGGGTTTACATCTAAAATATCCATCAAAAAGTCTCGTGTGATCAGTAATGGAGCTTTCAGACGGTGGTTGATCATTAGTGGCTTGATCCACTGATGAGATCATAATATGATGGTGCTATCAGAAGGTAATGAAAATCTAGGAGATCCAGGTGAAGAGAGCAGATCACGGCCATGATACTGAGAACCATGTCTGCCCTAAGTCCATCTTCTCTCAAGCTCTTTCCCTTTCTCTCTGCTTTTTGATGGCCATGCAGAGAGCAGCTTTCCTCCTCCCTGCCCTTCTACCACACCATTCAGACTCATCCCAGGCCCGAAGCCATGGAACAGATTGACCTTCCCTTCTCTAAGCTGTTTTTCTTAGAAATTTTGGTCACAGGGGCAGAAGGCTCATGTGCTCATTGCTTTCTTGCTACTGAGACACAATACCTGACATTCACAACTAGAGGAAGGAAAAATCTATTTTGACTCACAGCTCCAAGGTCCATTCATGGTCAGCTAGCAAGGGCAGAGGGGATGGTGGAGAGATGAGAAAGAGCTAGGAGTGGGAAACTGCTCACCACGTGGCAGGACAGAAACCAGAGAGTGAAAAGAAGCTGAGCATGAGAATGAATACCTTGTGTGTTACTCTCGCGGTGACCCATCCCTCCAACCTGGCACCTCTTAAGGCATATGAAATCACCACTTGATCCAATTAAGAGACATGCACCAGTTACCTTCCAAACACATGTGGCTTTAGGAGGACATTCCTGATGTAAACCCCAATAGCAGACTAGCACATCCTCCTTCCTGATGTCTTAAAAATTAATTATTAACTTTTTATTAATTAGTCAATCTTATTGCTTTTAATAGTCTCACAGAAATGTCCTTTTGCATATCACAGGCTACTATGGAGAAATTTTTAAGAGAATCACAGGTCTAAAGTAAAAGTTCTTTTTCAGCTATAAACTGGAATCTCTTGGAGATGTCTTTAAAATATTGATCCTTAGGTGCCACTGTAGGCCAATTAAGAATCAGGAACTTAGGGTTTCTACAATGAGAACTATATTACTCTGAAATAAAGAAAAAAATTGAAGAGGGCACTAGAAAATGGAAAGACATCCCTTACTCGATAGGCAGAACTAACATCGTCAAAATGGCCATTATACCAAGACTGATATACAGATTCAATGCCATTTCTATCAAAATACCAATAATATTTTTCATAGAACTAGAAAAAAGAATCCTAAAACTCATATTGAATCAAAAGATACCAAAAATAGCCAAAGCAACCCTAAGCAACAAGACAAAAGCAGGGGGCATCACAATTCCAGACATCAAATTACATTACAAAGCAACAGGAATTTAAAAAAAAAAAAAAGTATAACACTGGCACAAAAACAGACAGGTCTAACAATGGGAATAGAGCTGAGGATGCAGAGACAACATCAAGCACCATGAGCCTTCTGATCCTCAACAAATGAGGCAAAAACATACACTGGAGAAAGCATAGTCTCTTTAACAAATGGTGGAGGTAGAACTGGCTATCCACAAGCAGAAAAATGAATATAGACCCAAACATTTCACCCTATACTAAAATCAAATAAAGGTAGACCAAAGTCTTACATGTTAAAATGGAAACAATGAGCCTGCTGGAAGACAAAATATGTAAAACTCCTGAAGACATACGCATAAGCAAGGATGTTCTCACTTGAACACCTGTTGCACAAGAAATAACACCAATAATTAACAACTGGGATTATATCAAATTAAAAAGCTTATGCACACCTAAGGGAACAGCCAACAGAGTGAAGAGAGAATTGATGAAATAGAAAAAAAATTACCATCTACTGCTAGGATAGAGGGCTGGTATCTAGGATATATAAAGATCTGAAAAAAACAGACTTCCCCTCAAATGGGCAATGGAAATGAATAGATAGTTCACAGAAGAAGTATAATGGCCAGCCAGCACATTAAAAAGAATATGCTCAGCATCTTTGACCATTAGATAAATGCAAACCAAAACAACACTAAGGTTCCACCTTACCCCAGTGAGAATGGCTATTATCAGGAGCTCAAAAGGCAACAGATCTGGTGAAGTTGGAAGGAAAAAGAACCACTTTTACATTGCTGGTGGAACTGTAAACTGGTACATTATGGAAAGCAGTATGGAGATTCCACAACAAATGAAAAAGAGACATTCCATTTGACCCAACAACACCTCTTCTAGATACCTTTCCAAAAGAGTTAAAAAGCATCATATAACAGAGACATATGCACACAAACCAGGTTTACAGCAGCACAACTCATGATAGCTAAATTGTGGAAGATGCCAAAACATTCATCAGCAGATCAGCCGATACAGAAAATGTGATGTGGGGCTGGAGCAATGGCATAATGGTTCAAGCGCTTGCCTAGAAAGCAGAAGGCCCTGAGTTTGATTCCACAGCACCACATAAATTGGGTGTGGTGTTGCACACCTGTAATCCCAGCACTTGAGAGATGGAGACTGGAGGGTTGCTGTAAGTTCAAGGCCAGCCTGGGTTACATAGTGAATTAAGGACAAGTCTGGGCTATGGAGAAAGATCCTGTCTCAAAAGAAGAAAGAAAAGAAAAAGAAAGAAAGAAAGAAAGAGTGTATATTCACAATGGAGTACTACTTTGCCATAAAGAAAAATAAATTTGGGTCTTTTGTAGAATAATGGACTCTCCTTGAGAACATTTATGCTTAGTGAAATGAATCAAAGCCAGAAGACTAAATACCACATGGTTTCTCAAATATGAGAAACTCAAAGCAAAGGTAGTGATAGAGCCAAACAAGTGAGACAGTAAGAAGTAGGGGGACAGATTTGAGGAAAGAGAGAGGGGACGTGGGGTGGGAGGACCAGGAAGCAGGAGAGAAAGCAAATGTGAAGCTGAAGCGATAAGTATGTGCAAAAATTCCTCAAATTTAATGTAACTATTGTACATCACAAATACATACTAATAGAAACAATGGTTCTTGTGGAAAAAAGAACAAGAATCTCTAAATGTTTTAAAGGCATCCCAGTTTATTCTAGCATAGTCTTGAAAATCATAAATCTGCAATAGTGATTCTCTAGGTGTGATTCTCAGGCCAGCAACACCACCAACCCTGAGAAACTTGTTAGAAATTCATCTAGTGGTAGCCCATGCCTGCAATCCCAACACTCTGAGAAGCTGAGGCAGAAGGATCTCAGGTTTGAGCCCAGCAACATCTTAGCAACTTAGTGACATTCAGTTTGAAAGAAAAAAGGTTTGATGAAGGGCCTTGTCACAGTCCCTCAGACAAGAAAGAGAAAGAAAGAAAGAGTAGAGAAGAAGAACACAGGGAAAAGGAGAAAAGGGGAGGAGAGGGGAGAAAAAGGGAGGGGAGAGACCGAAGGGAGGGAAGGGAAGGGGAAAAGGAGAGGAAAGGAGGACAGGGAGGCGAGGAGAGAGGTCAGTGCCACCACGATGCAAGCCTACTGAGTCGATGCAAGTCTACTAGTTGATGCAAGCAAGCCCTGCCGCAGTAACTCTTCCACATGGGTTTCATACACACTTGCATTAGTTACCTAGGGCTTTCATAAGAAATTTCCAAAAACTGGCACAAAATGGAGGATATTTGTTCTCTCGGAGGTCTAGAAGGCAAAAATGTGAAGTGTAGGTACTGGCAGGATACTCATTTTTCCAAAGAGCTGTGCCCCTTCCAGCTTCTGACAGCTGCTGATACACACTGAAGCTATACCACTCCGTCCTGCTTTCCTCTTTTCATGGATTTCTCCTCTGTCTATCCTTCGGTCTCCTACTAGGGAGCTAGTCATTGGATTTAGGGCCAACTCAATAATCCAGAGTGATCTCATCTAGAGGTCCTTACCTTCACAACAACCTAATCTACATGTTCTCTGGGGGTTTTTTGTTGTTCATTTGTTTGTTTTGAGATGCAGTCTTGCTCTGCAATATTGGCCTGGAGCTCACTATATAGCCCAGACTGGACTTGAACTCATGGCAATCCTCCCGCCTCAGCCTCCCAAGTACTGGGGTTACAGGTGTGCACCAACACACCCAGTTTATGTGGTGCTGGGGAATTAAACTCAGGGACTTGAGCTTGCTAGGCAAGGTTTTAACTGCTGAGCTATTCCTTTAACCCCCTCATCTACATGTCCTGAATAACTAGAAGCAAGACGTTTGAAGACTCCAAACACTAAGAGACAATAAGTGTATAAGGAGAAAGAAATACTTGTTACTTTGAATTGACAGCTACATACTGTACATGTTTTGAATTATCACACTGTGCCCCATAAATATGCATAATTATTGTAACAATATGACCATTTATAATCATGTCAAAAAATAAAATTAATTTCAAAAACTTCACCTGTAAAGACAGCCCTTGTCTCACATTCACAGTTCTGGAGGCATATCTTTGGGAGGCACTATGTTAAGTATCTCCCAAAGGTCCATGAGACAAAAGACTTAGACCCCCAGATGGTGCTCTTAGGATGTGATAGATACTTTTGGAGGCAGGACCTAGAGGGAGATCCTCCAATCATTGAGAACATGCCATAGAAGGGTAAACAATTCACTCTGCACACATTCCCTGCCATTGCTACCCAGCATCCCCACCAGAGGCTCAAAGAACAAAAGGGTTCACCCAGTCTGGACAGAAAGCTCCAGCACTCCAAGTTAAGTAAGCTTATTCTCATATAAGGTAACTATCTCTGATATTTCTTCATAGTGACATAGAGTTGACTAACACAGGCCACCATTCAACCCCCAACACCACTTAAATTTGAGAAGCACTCAGAGGAAAAAATGAATGAGGAAATTCCATTATCAAAAACACAATCTCCCACCCTTTTCATAATCTGTTCACTCCATTCTCTTCCTTTTATCCATCTGATTGTTACATATTTCCATTTCCATTCCACAATTTAATCTTTTCTCTACCTCTGTATTCTTTGAAAAAGAGTAATTCCTCCATTCCTCCTTGACTCACAGTCATCCTGGTTAGAAGCTTTGCATTTGGGTTTTAGTGGATAAGTTAGACAACTAAGAGACTCCCTATCTCCGGAAGAGTATCAAAAACCATATGTGATCAGATTCAATTTCAGAATTAATACTGCAGATGACATTTAAAAACCTGTATGTAATGTTTAGTAATTTTTAACCATTGCAACCAGTGCCCTCTAGTGGCCAATGTAGGAATTGATAATAAAAATTATTTTTCTTGCTTGCTAGATAACAAATACTAAGCAAGCATTGTATTAGACATTGTGAACGTCTAGATTAAACACTGAAACTACAAACTCTGCTCATCCTTCCACTGTTCATCTTTGACCCATATTATTTCAGAGATGCCAGAATAATATTTGAGTGGAATATTTACTTGGTTCAAATCCATGAAAATTATTTTAAGTTCATTAGGGTAATAAGGCAGACTTTCCAGAAAGAAAAAGAAAAATTTTTCTTTCAAAGTGAATAATTGTGGGAATTTTGTGATTCATGAAAAGGAATGAAATGTACAACTGTCACTCAAATCAGAAAAACCAAGTATGGTATAACACATGGTGCACACTGATAAGGAAATTTCAACTCCCTGAAATTCATAGTTATATGTTAATCCTTGCTTCTCTTTTCCCCCTTTGAAAAATGGCAGTTAGTTTAAGATAACTGAGCACACATATTTGCTCTTATCCTTCCTCAGATTCCACTGACATAATAAAAGAAATATAAACATTAGAATCCATTAAAAAGTTGATTAATAAGAAAGGTGGAATCCGACAAAAATAAAGTGACAATTTTTATGCAATGTATGAAACAATGTACAGTGAACTCATGTCAGGCATAAGACTTTGTACTTGGTGTAGGGTTGCCCAGAGTTATTCTGGTATTCCGCCCCCCCCCAAAAAAAAAAAAAAAGAGAAGATGTGTAGGGCAGAAAAGGTCCTAAGAAGGGAAACTGAAAGAATGGGCCTCTGAATAGCACCATTTCTGAGAAACTGTCTTCTTGAACCTTTTGAAAAAGATCTGTCACTGAAAGTTGCAGACACAAAGTTCTAACCGTCACCTCTTCTGCATTCTAATTCCCTCTTTTAAATCACTCCAGCCTTTCAGTAGATAGATGTTATTGTTATGCGCTAAGAGACAATCTTTCCTAGAAAAAGATTCTAGGAAAGAATTATTTTTTTCCAAGAAAGGGTTTAGAAAAATAAATCCAGAGCTGGGTATAGTGGCTTGTGCCTATGTTCCCATCACTCTCGACAGAGTGAAGCAACAAGATCACAGTTCAAGACCAGACTGGCCAACTTACCAAGACCCTGTCTCAAAATTTAAAAAATGGAAAATAGTTGGAAATGCTGCTCAGTGGAAAAATTCTAGATAAATTTCCAAGATTGCAAAAATAAATATTAAAAATAAAGATAAAATTTAAATCAAATTCACAGACATAATCCTATTAAGAAATTCACATAAAACATAATAACACAAAAATTTGGGGAAAGTTAACCTTACAATATTTTATGTTGCTATAATACATAAAACTAAGTAATATTCTTTTTCTTTCTTTCTTTCTTTCTTCATTTTGTGGTGCTGGGTGCTGGGGATTAAATCTAGGTCCTAGCACATACTAGGTAAACACTCTACCACTGAGCTACATCCCTAGTCCAAGACAAAACCATTTATGTCAGAAATGCATAGGCTCTTAGCCTTTTCATTGGTTTTCTTTTATTATAAAAAGTATTTACTGAGATTCTATCATATGCCAGCTACAATGTCAAACACAGGGATGAATACACAGATTAGATAGATAGATAGATAGATAGATAGATAGATAGATAGATAATTATGGTTTGGATCTGGAGTATCCCCCAGAAGCCTCACGTACCTGGATGCAGTGAGACAACTGTGTAACTGTGTGCTGTTGGGATATGGGGGCTGGCTGGAAGGAGCCGAGGATGGGGCTTGACCTCGAGGGACTGTGTCAACTTGTAAATATTGGGGGCCACCCAAGAAAGAACTTTCAGGTATGTATTATTGACTAGTGGGCCAAGAAGGGAGGGAGGGTGCCCACCCTGGATGTGGGAGGCCCAAGTGGCAGCCTGAACAAAGGAAGGAAGGAAGAAGAAACACTGTTACTTTGCTTGCTCCTGGGAAAGCTCTGGCCTCGAGTACTCAGGCGCCCACTCACTCCTGCTTCACTTGGCTTTCTGTGTGCATTACCACCAGCAGCTCTCCCGCTTCTGCCATGTGCTCCCACCAATGATGGCTGGCGCGAACAGACAGTGTGAGACTATCTGAAACTGCGAACTAACAAATTTTTCTTGAATTGTGGATGTTAGGTATTTTATCCCAGTAACAAGTAAGTCTCTAAGACAACATCTAAAGATGTAAACACTGCATCTTGCATCCTAACAAGGAAAGACATGAGAAAGTGGTATTAATCAATGAATCATGCAAATCATTTGAAAATGCAACTACATCAAATATAGATCATCTGTTAAATTACTATTGTTATCATCATCACTCCTATTTTATCACTGAAAACTTTGAAGCCCAGAGAGTTTTAAACACTTAGCCAATGTCAGTGTAATTAATAGGTGGCAGAACTGGGGCTTGAGCCAGGGAGTATACACTAGTAAGTCTATGACCTTAACCACTACACTGGGTGACCTTCATAAGGAAAGCATAGCCACAGATGGGACAGTATCGGTGTGTACTGAGAGCTTGTGCAGCAGGGATCACAGGTAGCGGTGAATCAGGCTGGAGCCAAGGGATATGTGGGCATATCCGTATCAATGAACAGAAGGGTTCTAAGAGCAAATGAGCTGGTAGGGCTCACTGTTGGCAATCAGCAGCATAATATGCAAGAAAGAGTAAAGCACAGTCGGTGGCAGCCAGGCAAGGTCAGGTGGAGGGAGAATGGTGTTTCACAGGCTGAGAGAAGGGGGACATCCAGAACAAGCAGGGCATTTTACAGGAATGTTTTTGTTACTCTGAAAAACAAAAGAGAAGCTGTCAAAGGATATGAGATCCAAATGTATAGAGCTGGTTGGAGGGTAAGAATGATTTAAGGGGAAAAGGTGAATCACCTGGGTCTGAGTCTCGCGCAGTTGAAAAGTGGGGAATAAGAACAAAGACAGAAAGTAGGTTCCATTTCAAGATGGCAGTCAGTTGCTGGGTGGAGTTTTAAGATTTAAAAGAATTGGGGGAAAGACCAAGCAATGTGTTTCTAGACCAAAGTTTAGCACTGCAGTGGACAGAGGTGTTGAAAACACTACTGCCAAAGATTACAGGGACATAAAAAGAGACTTTCACATTCCTCTCTTATCCACACTGGCTTGCTTCTTGAGAAAAGCTCATTTAATTAAGGAAAACAGTTCTATTTGTCTTCAATCCTGCCCATGTACTTTGCCCCTGTAAATGTTCAGTTAATAATAAAATCAAGTCAATCCAACTTGAATGCCCCTCTTGATTACTTTACCCATCTCGTTCTTTGTTTTTTCTGTCCTTTCCTTCTGCCTCTAACAAATATGTGAGTACACTGTGTTCATAATGGCATCTTGGCTATATCATTCTTTAGGGAGAAGTCTCAATGTTCAATCCTTAGGCCTCTCATTGCTCTAAAGATGGGATCTGAGCAATCCTTGTGTTTCCAGTCATTTCCAGTGTGTGACACTGGCAACCAAAACAACAGCCTGTGGTCAACCCAAGACAGAAGTGAATCTGTAAGTAAATGGAAATGAAAATAAACAATGTATCTACTTTAAGCTCTGAAGGGAACTGGGGACATAAGGTGGCCACTTTAGAGAAATACAAGATAAAGGGAAGACTTTTTGTTTAAGTACTGAACAGACTTGTGCATATATGTAGGGATGTTTGCAGTATTTGTAGCACCTAGGGACCAGGTTTGGGAGAAGATAAAAACCTCAAAAAGTAACAAAAGACAAAGATTTACAGAGAGAAAGTAAAGCAGAAATTCTCCACAGAAAAACTGATGCTCTTCTGAAATAATGATGTTCATATGATGATTTAGACTGTGGAATGGGCTCTTCTTTCATTATCATAAAAACTTCAGTGAAGGGCTATTGATGTAGCTTATTAGTAGAGTGCTTACCTAATAGGTACTGGACCCTAGCTTCCATCCCCTACACTGAAAGAAGAGAAGAGAAAAAGATGTTTTTCAGACTTCTAGTCATGATGATGACCAAGTAATAGAGCTGTACAATGTCTCCTCAGGGATCCACTTAAAAGTTTGAAAATACAGTCAAAAAAAAAACACCTGTTCAACAAAGCTAGAACAGGAAGAGTACCCAAACAATTAAAATGAGATCACGAGGAGGTCAGAAATCCTCAAAACACACCAGAAGCAGAGGTAAACAGCAGCCTAGAAAGCCACCAGAAGCCACAGATAGAGGAAAACCCACCTGGAGCCCAGAACCTCTGACCAAGCAAAGAGAAGGAGGAGTGCCCTTAACAACTGAAACGAGGCTACGGGAAGGTCAAAAATCCCAAACATACATCATTAGTGGAAGAAAATACCAGCCCAGGAAGCAGTGAATGAGTGTGGCCCTGAGATGCCATCATCCACATACGAAAGCTCAGAGCCCAGAACCTCAGACCAAAGTAAGTGCAGATCAGAAGTGGGAATTGAAAGCAGCCGCTAGCCCCAGCCTCCAAAAATGAGCCTGTGGTAGTGAATACTAAAAAATGCAATGCAAGCTTCTCCTAGAAAAGGCCTCCTGGAGCCTAGATGAGAAGCAGTGCTCAGCAGCCATAACAGGCAATAAAGTAAGCAGGAGCTATTTAAGAGAGAGAGAGAGAGAGAGAGAGAGAGAACTGGAGACTGAACTGTTTAGAGTAAACGTAAGTTCAGAAGAGCATCTCAGGGCTCTTGGGGTCAGTATTAAACAGTGCTTAGGAAGAAACTGGCACAGGGACAGGTGTGGAGGGTAGAGAAAGGCCACCAACCTCCTGAAAGGCTCTAAGGTAGGAGAGAACTCCACACTCAGGGGAGAGAAGCCAGAACAGGTGGGAGAGCTATGCTGAGAGGGCTGAGTGTGAGCATGACATCGCAGAGGCCATCAGCCTGGTAGGTCCTCCCTCACTGCCTACTCCCAGCACAGAACTCAGAGTAATTTTGGCGTTCCCCTATGCATTCTCATACCTATTCGCAGAAACCTCTCAGCCAGGCCTTTAAAGTGAAATTCCACCAACAACAGAAACCTGGGAAGAAGACAAGGCAACAGGACACCCACAGAAATGCCAGAGACCCCAGAAACTAATGTCATGGGCCTTGAAATAACGGATATCATAGGGAAGGAAGTCAAAAAGCAAATACACAAGTCAAACAATAAGTTCAAACAAGACATTCTCAAAGAAATGCAAGCATTGTTCAGTGGGCTTAAAGAGGAACTTACCAAACAGTAGTCTTAACAGATACAAAGCTTACTGAGCATATAAAAGACACAAACAAAAAGTTGGCTGAGGTAAAAAAAAAAAAAAAAAAAAAAAGGAAATGCAAGATATGAAGAAACATTTTGATAGATAAATGAAAATTTTGAAAAGAAATATAGCTGACATTCAAGATATAAAAAATACATTTGAAAAATGGGCAAGTCAGGGCTGGAACAATGACTTAGCAGTTAAAGTGCTCGCCTAGCAAGCACCAAGACAAGTCCTAAGTACTCAAGTCCGATTCCCCAGCACCACATAAGCTGGACATGGTGGTGCATGCATGCCTGTAATCCCTGCACTCAGGAGGATGAGACAGGAGGATTGCCTGAGTCCAAGGCCAGCCTGGGCTCCATCATGAATTCAGGACTAGCCTGGGCAACCAAGCAAGACTTTGTCTCAGAAAAAAAAAAAAAAAAAAAAAAGTCAACTGGGACATGGTGAGGACAGAATTTCAGATGTTCTTTTATCCTAAGAAAACTTACCGATATAATGGTAACCTGAATGTCTTTTGAATGAACAAACATTTACCCTTTCAATATTCAGCTAAGGAATTTGAAATTTAACTTCTTTTTCTCACATTTTTCTAGCCTTATGGATTTCATTGGTATAGTTCTTATGCAGACTGGTGGGTGAGTCCATGGTAAAGAATCACAACAAAGATATAGTAAGATACAGAAAAAAAAGAACTTGATTCAGCAAACCATCCAAAAAAAAGGGCTCTCCTGACTCACAGAAAAGGCATCAAGATATGGCCACTGCAGCCCATTGTAGGGGTGGGAAGCTGAGCTAAAGAGTGGTGATCTAAGTGGTGAGGTGAGTCAGTCACAGAAGATTAAATGTTAAATATTACATGGTTTCTCTGATTTGGAAAACCCAGCACACAGGCATTCTATAGAACCAAATGGTGTGATAGTGGGAGTTAGGGAGGACGGGGTGGATGTGGGAGAACCAAAAATGGGGAGGGGGAGTGATTATAATGTTGATGTGACATATGTGTGCACAAAATATTCAAGTTCATTATAAACATTATGTATCGTGTGTGTGTGTGTGTGCGTGTGTGTGTGTGTGTGTGTGTGTGTGTGTGTGTGTGTGTAAAAAAGTTTTTCAGAAAAATCTGCTACCACTGCCTTGATTTAGTGGCTCTTTGGGTTAGTGAGAACATGCCTGGGGCAAAGCCATGGAGAAAGAAAACTAGAGCCAAGGGACCCAGGATCCGATAATGGGAATTCAGAAGGAAATTAAAGCAGGTATGATCTGAAGACATACAAGTTTCTGATTCCTGGATATACTCTGAAAAAGACTGGGCTCCCATGAGCATGTGGGATTCATATTGGAACAAATCTACACAAATCAAAGGAACAAACAATCTCCTGTGGAGAAAGTGAGGACACTCAGACAGAAAACTGCTGGATTCTTAAAATTCTAAACATACGCGTTTAAAAATTATTTAGCTTTAGTATAAATTAGGATGCACTCTTCCAGATCATTATAAAAATATCACTTTCACATAACTCCAATTCATTGGCTTCATTGATTGAAAAAGTAAATGTTAATTAAGAGTGTAGGAACTGACTGGGTGGGTGGTAGGTCTCGGCACTGGGAAGTGTTTTTGTTGTTATTTGCTTTGTTTTTGAGAGAGGGTCTTGCTCTATAGTTCAGGCTGTTCCAAAACTTGCTGGGTAACCCAGGCTGGCCTTGAATTCACAGCAATCCTTCTGCCTCAGCCTTGCAAGTACTGGCACTATATATATGTGCACCACCATACTCAGCTAATTTTTATATGGTGCTGGGGAATTGATCTCAGGGCCCTGCACATGCTAGAAAAGTGCTCTAACCACTGAGCTACAAACCCTGGCCCAGAGGAGTCTTATCCATGTGTGTCACAGTAGGAAGAAAATCTGAAAGATGCACTTCATGGAATTCTCCCAGTGAGTTTCCCCATAGTATTCATCTGATGTGTTGTATATATTCTCTAGGTGAGGAAAATTTATGCAAGGTTTGACTCATACTTACCTGCATGACCAGAGCAGAGCACCAAGAAGTATAAGACTATTCTTTCAGTAACCACAATTCCAAAGCAGTATACCCACCTGATAGCCTCGGTTGTCTACCATCCTTGTTATGGGGAAGAATCTTCTTGTTACAGGATAGCTCCCAATGCCATAATTTTGAAAATCTAACCCCTAGACCTTCAGAACACCTCAGAACATGACTGTGTTTACAAAGAGGTCCTTTAAAGAAGTGATTAAGTTAAAATGAAACCATTATGGTGGCCCTAATACAATGTGACCGGTGTTCTTAAAACAAAAGGAAATGTGGATACACAAAAAGATATCAAGGATATGCAATCACAGAGGAAAGACCATAAGGGAACCCAGGGAGAAGGAAGCTATCTGCCAGCTATGGGGGTTCTTAGGAGAAATCAGCATAACCAGCACCTTGACCTTGGCTTTCTAGGTTCCAGAACTGTGAAAAATAAATTTGTTTCCAAGCCACCTAGTCTGTGACATGTTGTTGTAGCATCCCTAGAGAACTAAAATATTCCTCCAGGTATAATGAGCTTTTAAAATTTTCTGTCATCTAAGTTGGCATGACAATTTTGCTGCCATTGAAGCTCACCTGTTAAACATTATCACAGCACACTTGTGATCAAGAAAAGGTAGTATTTTAGCTGCCTGGTATAAGAGGAACAGAGCCGTGAGAACTATGCCATATCTCAAACCAAGGCCACTATGGAAGGGTCTCATTGGACTTAGGGGACTGGAGTTCTTCACAGGGTAGATTTAGGGCAGAAGGCAATGCTCAAGGTCTGGGCGTGATGGTCAGAATTTGATTACAGTAAAAGACACACTGCCATTAGTCCCCTCAATTCAAACACATTATCTCTTCATTCTGTGCAATGTGACTTTTATTGAAATTTTTTCATTTAGACATTCACTGTACATTTCAATCAGCTCTTCTGTTTTGGTCACATTCATCCTCCCCTTATCCTTGCTACATCCTCACTGCCTTCATCTTGCCTAACAGCACCCTCTCTTCACGTTTGTCATTGTTTGATCTTTCTTACAACCCATACATTAGGAAGAATGTGCAACATTTGTCTGAGTCCGGCACATTCAGTTCAATGTGATGCTCTCCAAATCCATCTGTTTCCTCCCAAATGAACAAATTTTGTTCTTTACACCCACGTAGCACCCCGCTGCCCTTC
Organism: Ctenodactylus gundi; assembly: GCA_004027205.1. Lineage (NCBI taxonomy): Eukaryota > Metazoa > Chordata > Mammalia > Rodentia > Ctenodactylidae > Ctenodactylus > Ctenodactylus gundi. The sequence goes on along the minus strand of PVKB01000002.1, from coordinate 2,095,742 downwards.
ACTCATGTATGTGCTTACAGGACACTGAGGCAGGTTCCATATCCTGGCTAATACACATCATGTTGCGACAAACACAGGTGTGCAGATATTCCTATAGTGTGCCAAGTTAATTCCTTCAGGTATACACCAAGGGCTGGGAGAGCTTGATCCAATGATTGCTCTATTTGAGTTTTTTTTTTAGAAACCTCTCTGATTTTCACAGGGTACCAATTTTATTTCCACAGGAAGTCTACAAGGGTTTCTTCCTCCAACACCTGCACAATCTCTCCAGCTTTTATTGTTTTTCTGCATTCTTGATGACAGCAGTTGGAGGGGGCAATGGTATCTCAATATAGTTTTGGTTTTCATTTTTCTAACGGTTGAAGACATTAAGTGTTGGGGCTGGAGGAATGGCTGAGCAGTTAAAATGTTCCCTTGCAGGGCAATGGGTTCAATTTCCCAACACCACTGAGCTCAGTGTGATGCCACATGCTTGTAATCCCAGTATTCACACAGCAAATGAAACAACTAAAAGAGACAGTCTATAGAATGGAAGAAAATCTTTTGCACTCTGACCTCTGTGTCATTTCTCTAGCCCCAACAATGCCATTTTAAAGCAAAAGAAAAGAAAGTTACTCTTCTGACAGAAGACTGATATTTAGAATATATAAAGAACTCATAAAGCTTAACATAAAAAAACCTCAGCACTGGAAAAAATTGATAGATGGGCTCAATGAACTGAGCGGACATTTCTCCAAAGAAGAATAATGGCCAATAATTATACAAAATATTCAACATTTTCTTTCAGACAGGGTCTTGCTCTGTATCCCAGGCTGGTCCTGAACTCACCATAGAGCCCAGCTAGCCTTAGACTCACAACAATTCCTGCCTCAGCCTCCTTAGTGCTGAGATTATAAATAAATAATCACTCATATTCAGATTACCCAAGACATTTTGAAGCATTTTATACAGCAGCTGTCTCATGTAGTAGCTACAAGACAGGACAGGAAAGAGCTTGTTCTAACATTAAATTAAATGTTTGTCTTGTTTACATTTTCATTGTTGGCACACAATATCCGACACTCACACCTTAAAGGAAAAAAAGGTTTGTTTTAGCTCACATTTCAGAGGTCTGGGCTTGGTCCTGGTCAGCAGGCAACAGAGGCAGGGTGGAGAAGAGCTGCCTGCAGCATCTCAAAAGGAAAGATGAGAGCTTGAGAAGAACCCAGAGTTAGAGTACACCCTTCCAGGCCACACCCTCAGTGATCCACCCCTCCTGACCAGGCCCCGCCTTCTAACAGCATGAGAAATCCATAGATTATCCTCAAGGTCCAAAAACATGCTTTAGGGGGTTGGGTTAATCCAGATCCAAACCATAATAATCTCCTCTTCCCAGCCCCTACCAACCCAACACTCTATTTTCCTAAGATAAGGTTAAGTATAGTGAATGCCTGAGAGAGGAGGAAGTTAAAAGCTCAGCCTTGGGAGTGAAGGTTCACCCACTGAAGTATTTTCCAGTCACACTTTTTGAAAGGAAGCAGAGAATATTTAGACTAACAATAAAAATTTTCTCCAAATATCGAACAACTACCATATAGAAAAAGCAGATTTAGTCCTAAAGTTTAAAAACATACGAATAAAAATAAACTTGAACAGAATATAGAAGTGCTAGTTCAATGAAAGTAAGCTTTCTTCTTAGCATTGTATAAAAATAGGGGTGCCTCAAGACTTAGCACCCTTCCTCTCCCTGGAGAGGTGGGGAGTAACAGGGTATCTGGAAAATGATTTGGTGGAGATGTTACAGTGGGATTCAAGCAAGTGTTGGCCAGGGACAAGATGTTCATATGATGTCAGTCTCCCCACCTCTGGGGTTCTATGAAGTCCAAATAAAATCCACTTCCTATTTTTCTGACTTCTTTTACTACATATATATATGAAAAATTACATTGGTTATATAACTAATTAATATAGTATATTAACTACTCCTTCCTGGGTGGAAAACAAAAAGCTTTGCGATTCAACAGACTCACCCAGCAGAACGTCAGAGAGAATCATCTCTTGCCAGCTGCCTGTGTGCATGAAAATCAAATCATTACAGGAAGAACCATTTTATACACCCTGCACATTGGGGTAATTGTATGTGGCAAAAAGGCCTAAGGTATCACACAAATGCAGGAGGACAGGAACTGGATGCAACAAGAGACAACATTTGTTCATTCAGAGGCACAGAAAGGTCAGTGTACAAGCAATTCTCTATATACATCAGACACATATACATATAAGTATACACACACACACACACACACACACACACACACACATGTGTATTTTTCTTTTTTTTTTTTTTTGGAGACAGGATCTCACTCTAGTCCAGGCTGGTTCTGAATTCATTATGTAGTCCAGTCTGGCTTCAATCTCACAGCAATTCTCCTGCTTCAGCCTCCAGAGTGCTGAGATTACAGGCCTACGCCATCAAGCCCTGTTTACATGGTCCTGGAGAACTGAACTTTGGGTCTTCTCCTTGTTAGGCAAGCACTCTGACCTCTGTGTCATTTCTCTAGCCCCAACAATGCCATTTTAAAGCAAAAGAGAAGAAAGTAATTTCAGTAGGAACCTTGAATATAGTAGCATTTCTGCATTTCCTACAAAACCCAGTCCTCGGAATGTCAAGACTAGAAAAAGCCTCTATTGGCATGCTGATGGGAATGTTCATAACAACAGACTGGGCCAGGGTGGCAGTCGTTTTGAAAGGCCCTGATAAGGCTGAAGAATGTCGTCTCCATATAGACCAGTAGACAGGGAAACTGCTGTACGTTTACAAGGAGAATAATCAGTATCTTAACTATGAGGTCACTGATGATTTCAATATTGCAAAATATAGAGGTGGCCACCCTCTATCTTTGATTTTTTTAAAATTTGAATAAACTTCTACAAATTTTCCACTCTGTTTGCTTCCTTATTTTCTCCCAGTGACTCCGCACTCCTCCTATCCCCTTTTTTTCTCATTCTACTTCCAATTTCCCTTTGGTTGCACTTGTTGACACTACCTCTAAAGATTCAAGGTCCTCGAGTTCCAGAATGGTAACTCGTCTTTTCCCCTATTATTAAATACTGTCTGATCACTCCCAAATGCATATGTTGAGACCAGACCTCTCCTTAGAGTTCTGTTGTTGCATTTCGAACTACTGAGATGCCTCTGCTATATTTTATATACTTTAAATGGAACAGATAGCAAATACAGAGTCTGCTCTCTACATATACCATTCCTTATATGCCCATTTGCCCCTAAAATCTTCACTTCCTCTTTCCTGGGTCAATAAATAGCACAGTGCTTTATAATCAGTTGTTTAGCTGGACACCCAAAAACTCATCCTTGACTTTAGTTTCTCCCTTACTTCACCAAATTAACCAACTTAACCAACTTCCATTAAGGCCACATATAAAACAAATCAAGAACCCCTTCCCTGCCTGCCTACCTTTTCTCAGCCACAACCCCGTGGAGCCTACCAGGGACATTGTGCTTTTGGTCCCATACCCCACAGGCAATCCTCAGCCTGCTCTCCACCCTGATACCAGTGTAGCTCTTATGAAGTATACTTTGTCTTTCTGGTACATATGTTACTATTTTTCCTTTCACAAAAAGCTCAAGATGAAAATGATTAACAGAACTTTTACTCAGCTAAGCTGGGGCCATGGCTCAGCAGTTTAAGCACTTGCCTAGCAATTACAAGACCCAGGGATCTATTCCCTAGCACCATATAAACCAAGGTGGTGGTATTTGCCTGTCATCCCAGCACTCGGTAGGCTAAGGCAGGAGGATCGCTGTGAGTTCAAGGGCAGCATGTGATACTGAGTGAAACCAAAAGAATCCTACTCAAGTGCATTAACAGTTGAGGTATCAATTCTTACTATAACAGGTGATGTTTCTGTTCTTGTTAGTGCTTCTGTTCCTTTTGTATGTCAATAAAATGTCTAGGAAATAAAAGTCTCATCTGCCAAGAGAGTCCTCTTTTGATATGTGAGCTAGCCAATTCAGGTCCCTCAAGTTAAGTAATTCTTAAAAGAAAGTGATTCTTAAAACTTTCAAAGACTCCCATTTGAACTCAAAAACAAAATCTAACAATTTACTAGGGCCTCTAAGGCAACATACCCATCTACTATGGCAAAGAACCAGCTTGTATTTTTTTTTTAATTTTCAATTTCCTTATGATCCATATTCTTATAAATATAATAAAAATGAATTCCTGGGGGAAAAAAACAAGACAAAGGACATAAACGTGTAATTTTTATTGAACTGAAAAACAAAACTACTCTGTAAATCTTTTAAAAGGTTATAAGGGTTTCTTTTCAATTTCTGTATTTATCACACCGTGGGCCACGTCAAGATTTGGTGCTGACCTACGTGATCTGGCTCCCTCCTAACTCTCCAAGCTTCTTTTAAGGACTCTCCAGCCTTCACTCTGTTCCAGTCTGTCTTTCAGCGTAGAGCAAACTGTTGCTAGCCTTAAGGCACATTCCTATTCCTTCTTCTGGACATTGAGTTCCGACCCTCCCCTGTGCTTCTCCCTGGAAAGTTCCTTCTCATCCAGTGTCTCACTGTAACTCCATTTTCTCAAATGACCAACTACAGTAGGTCCCCAACATACCACCTGGCCTGTATCCGCATTGCCCCTCTTGTAATTCATACTATGTTGTGTTTACTTATTGACTGTTTATGTCATAAAATATGTTTTACTTAATTGAAAGCAAGAATGTTATCAACTTTATTCATCCGCATTACCTGGCACACACAGGGTAATCCATAAATATTTGTCAAGTTACTGACTGATTGAATGAACGAATACAAAGTGAGAGCTTTTCTGACAGATCACACTTGCAGTCATGCTCCTCCTACCTCAATATCTAGCTCTTGAACCAGGCCAACCCAACAAAAACACACTAAAAAAGGAAACTTTTATTCTATGACTTTGTTCATCTGTTAATTTAAAATAAAAATTCTCAAGCACAGGGCTGGAGGAATAGCACAGCAGTTAATGTCTGCCTAGCAAGTCAAGGCTATGAGATTAATTTCCCAGCACCACAAAGGTGGGGCACAGTGGAGTAAGCCTATAATTTCAGAACTTAGGAGGCTGAAGTAGAAGGAGGATTGCTATGAAATCAAGAGCAGCCTGGACTACAGAGTGAGCTCAGGACCAGTCTAGACTACAGAGTGAGACCCTGTCTCAAAATAAATTAAGAAATAAATAAAAATAAAACTCCAAATAATAATTAAGAATTCCTAAGACTAAAATGATTACATAATTATCTAACATTAACTGATCTTAATGGTGTTTTTTCTGCAGAAGCAAAATCATCCTGGATCTCTTCCATTCTTTGTATAACTTCACAAATGCTTTATTTAACTTAATGTGTGTAGTATTTATATTCCATTCAGAAAATACTCACAGAAGTCAACATTTTAAAGGTAATATCTGAAACAGAACTATAGTTTGTTTTATTTTTTGTTTCTGGGTATTACTGCTTTATGATTCTTTTATCGTGTGTGGGCGTGGAGGGCCGGGGGTAGTAGGGATGGCGCCCAGGGCCTTCACGCGAGTTACATCCTCAGCCCTTCTTGCCTTTTATTTTGAGGAGGTAGGGTCGGGTCTTGCTAAGCAATAAGTTGCCCAAGCAAGGCTCATACTTGTGATTGCTCTGCCTCAACCTGGCTGAGCCACCAGGCTTGGCTTATCTTATTTGTAGGCTGTTTCAAAATAACTTGAATGACTGGCAAGTCTACTCAAGAACAAAAGTCCTCCCCAAGCATACAAATATTCTTAAAATATTTGCTTAGAAAAATTCACCTGCCTCCCACTCACCTCCCAAAAAAACCACTAATTAACTTGTTGCTTTCCTTTACATTATTACCTTCTTTAGGGAAGAGATCCTGTCTCTCATCTTTGTCCCTATGACCCAGATATATGGGTTACCTTGAACGTAAGAGGTCATTCTAATTCCTGTTTTGACTTTTACTTCTCTGTTGCTATGCAAATCAATCAAAGGAAAGTAAACTTTACTTTTACAACCTGAATACCTAAAAGCAGGTACTATTACTTATTTTACTGACTTGTTTAAATGATTTGCTTTTGTAAGAATCAGAGGGCATTATGATTTTTGTACAATGCCATATTGGTATAACATAAAGGAACAGTATTGTATAATGTATTTATAAATACTATAAAGAAAATATGGTGTTTCATGCTTTCAGAAATGGTTAAAATTCTCCTAACTTGCCCAACCTTTGCAGATATCCATACCCAATATTGAGCCCCGCTTAACAGCATGGAATATTTCAATATGGATATCTAATACTAAATTCTGTCCTACTGGAAGCATTTGATAAATAATCATTATACTGACTTTTCTTCAATAATACATGTTTACTTTTAAAATCAACTGTTGTAATAAGGAAAAACTTTAAGGTATGTGGAAGTTTCTTTTTCCATTGGTTATGATGAAATTAATGTGTTTCTAAATGCACAATTTTCACTGTAATTCTCAAAATTTTAAACAAACCAGCTATTTGCTGGAAGAAGGCATTTTATCTAAAGTTATCTGAATATGTGGTATCACAGAATTTTCAAATTTAAGACTTGTTTTAACAGTTAATAATAGAATATGCCTTCTCTGCAATGTCCAGAAATAGAAGTAATTTATTATGAGCTTCTACAGGTGTTTTTAAATAGACCACGTATGTTAGCTTCATGAATAACCCCAACAATACCTAGTTTAACTTTAGTTGAACTTGGTGTGTGTTCATCACCTATCAGTTATGTGTGAGGGTGTTGATTCTACATGAATTTTATTTTATGTTTGTATGGGAAATTGTAGCTAAATATTTCATTGTCCCCAGGCTCCAAAAGAAGTACGATTCTATTGCTTTGTCTTTCTTATAGTCATTAAATCATTACTTTTACATATATATTGGTGTTACTTCTACTTTTTTATAGATCCAGTAAATGTTTTATGAAACCATAAAATACATATATTTTTATTCTGACCTAAATTTGTGCAGTCCCACTGTAAGTGTTGTTTCTAATTACAGATGTAAAATTAAATTTTATTTGTAATTAGAAAAAATCCAATAAAAAGGATATTCATTTAAAAAAACAAGAGGTCAATAAATAGTGAATGAATAAATGACTTATACTAGAGTGTTCAGGGAGCAATGAGAACAGCTCTGTTCAAATTCAACACACATTCAATCCAATTTTACATGAAGCCTTGCACTAAATGCAGAAGAGGAAAAGAACAATTAAAATTAACCACAGCTCTTGGTCTTCAGGAGACCGTAGCCTAATTGAACAGTTATATGTGCAATAAGTAACACTAGGTAAAGAAGGCATATCCAAGTTCCTGTTTCTTGCCTACAGCCAGACCACCTTGGATACGCACAATCTTGTCTGACCTCAGAAGCTAAGCAAGGTCAGGCCTGGTTTGTTCTTGGATGGGAGGCTGAGTTCTTGTTTCCCACAGAAACTTGGGAAAAGAAGACATAGTCACAACTAGTTGTGGGAACTGCAGCACACAAACACTGAAGAAAAGTCACTTGATGATGTTAGGAACGCTTTGTGGCAGTCTTAGAGCATTTGGTCTTCAAACAGTGGCCGTCTGTATCCCCAGTATAGACTTCTTTCTCTAATTCAGAAGGGCGCAGAGCAGACTTTATACTCACAAATTGTGTGCTCTAATCTGTCTTGGGACTACCTGAAAGACTGGTGCAAGGTAACAATATCCGTTTGCCTGCATCATGAATCAGTCCAGAAAAGGAAGTCCCTAGAACATTAGAAGCCATGCTAGTCATTCTTAAATGCCTCGGGCAGAAGACTACAAAAGACTTCCTAAGGCTAAAATTGGGGAGTTTCTTCAGGGAGGTGAGGACCCTCAAAAGCATCTCTATTCATCGGGTATTTAGAAAGCCTAATGTATGACCAGGGCAGGACACAGGTAGAGAAGACTTGAAAAGATCTTATACTTCCACCTTAGGTTGATCTCTAGGATTACTTTATGCTGATTTAAGTGTTTGAGGTGGGCACCTTCAAAACCAATCTGTGGAGATTAAGAGTGGAGGCATTTCCTCTACCTTTTTTTCCTTTTTTTTTTTTTTGTTTCTGTCATTCAAGGAAATCTCTGTCAAAACACTACTACGTAAGCACAAAATAAGGAACAGCAATGTCACAGACCTCAAATGCAATAACACTTTGGAAAAGTCACCAAATTTTAGCTCAGCATGGTAGCACATGCTTGTAAACCCAGAACCCTAGAAGGCTGAAGCAGGAGTAGCGCAGGTTTGAGCCCAAACTTGGCAATTTACTGACTTGGAAAAGCCCTGTCTCAAAATAAAGAATTTTCTTAAAGGGTTAGAAATGTAACTCACTGCAAAGGTCCTGGGTTCAACCCCAAACACAGGGAGGAAAAAAAAAAAAAAGACAAAATTTGTAAAGGCAAATACTAGGAAAAGAAGAAAATTTGACTATTATATTAGAATTACATTAGGATGTTCAGACTTCCTGACAGGATACCAGGCAAGTAGGATGTCCTGGTTAGTGACTCCTCACAGGCTCATCCAAAATGCTGGGACACAGTTAAAAAATAAATGAATAAATAAATAAATAAATAAACTATCGGGACAGCTTAGCTTAGAGAAAAAAAAAAAGAGCTCTAGGAATTAAAAGCAGGCTAACAGGAAAAGCAGAAGCCTCGAAGAAACTGCCTGGAGTCACCCAGGAAGAACCATTAGCAGCAGTGAGCAGACCACCACAGGCAGGAGGCAAACCTGGAGAGCCAGGAACCACGGCAATGAAGAGTGGACCAGCAGCTCTGGCCCCCAGGAGCAGTGAGCCTACAGGTAGCGCAAACTGCAACGCATGGTGAGCTGTCCACTTGAAAAGACTGCCCCGCAGCTCAGAAGGCCACTCCAGAGAAACCATTCCCAGGAGCTCCACTCTAGGGAGTGACAGAGTCAGGAGTCATTTTGAGATGAGTCCCAGTATGAACTGCTTTGGCAAACAGAAGCAGAAGGTGGAATACACACCAGGGACTCAGGGGACACTCTTAACTAGTGAATGGAAGGAGTTGGCAAAGCACAGTCATGGAGAAGACAAAAGAGGTCATGGGCCTCTTGAACAGTTCATGTCACACTGAGAGCAGGTAGTGGAGGGTAGAGAGCCCTGCCTACTGGGCACAGAAGCCAGGACAGATGAGAGGTTCATGGAGGGGGCTGGGTATGAACAAGATAGGTTGGAGGCTATCCGACTGCTAGGTCTCCCGACTGCCATCTCCCAGCATGGTTCCAGCCTGAGCCTGCCTCTACTAGAACAAGGGAGAAAGGGCAACATGGCCTATTTAATATCAAGCCACACATGTAAAACCCTAGCACTGCGAGGTAACTTTAAGGTCACAGCCTGGCAACTTTGAAATGACCAATCAAATTGTATTTTACCATACAGAGGAGACAAAGGGGGGAAAAGTGTATATAAGAGCTTTGTTCTGGGTTCAGCCTCTGCATATCAATCTGCTTGGCCAGTTCCAGGATTAAAAAGCTTCTTCCTGCTGAAGACTTGGTGTCCTGCCTCTCTCTCCAAGAATCCTGTAACATTCCAGGATCTAGAGACAGGGTTTTTCACCTCCCTTGTCACTGGGATAGGAACCCTAGGATGCTGGGAGAGGTGACCTCACCTGGCACCAACACAGTGGTTGATCCACAAGGGACTAGCCCTAACAGCATGCCAGGAGCACAATGGAAGCCGGTGAGGTGCAGGAACCAGTCAAAGGATTGCAGCCTGTCAAACTGGCAAGAACCCAAGCTCATAGTAGCAGACCTGCCCCTAAAAGGCAGAAAGGGGAGTTTGATCACCACCTAGAAGTTGCCTAAGTAACCTCATAGGAGGTAAAACCACAAGTCCAAGCACTGGGCAAAGAATTGGAGTTGTCTGAATGTGAGTGAGCACTGAGTGACTGAGATGTAGCTGAGCTACAAAGAGAGTACACAGTCCTTGTCCGTGGTTCTGTGGAGATCCTCAGATGACTTAGGTCAGCCCACTCCAGAGCGATCCTGACATGGGGATTACATCATTTTGCCACTGTCAAGAGACACCTGAAATATCTCCATGTGGGAAGCAATGAGAGACTGAGAAAGCAAAAGATGACCCATCTAAATTCCCCTCCTTTACCCTGTTCCTTCTTGTGTGTGGTTGTCATCATTCAGGGAGAGAAAATGTGTGGCCAACAGGGTAAACTTACCCCCCTAGAGTATATGAAACAGAACTTCAAAAAGGGATATTCAGGTGATTATGATGTTAAACTGACTTCCAGAAAACTCCGGACCTTCTGGAAAACTGATGGGTCCTTGTTCGGGGTAGACTGGCCCGCCAAGGAATCCTTAGATAAGGACGCAGTTACTACAGTGTTTCAGGTTGTCAAAAGAAAATCCGAGCCATCCTGATCAATTTCCATATATTGACTGCCGGCAAGACATTGTCCTTTCTCAACCACCCTGGCTAAAAACCTGAATAGAAAAAAACCGTAAGGTTAAGTTCACTCAAACAGCTGCTCATTTTAAGTACCAACTAGAACCTAAGGCTCATCTTACTCTGGAAGCCTGAGGCGATTCTTCTCCCCTATGCTCCACTGCATCCCCACTGCCACCTACACTCATACTCATACCACACACACAGACAGAGGAACTTATCCTGCAGCCTTAGCCCGAGCAGAAGCAGCCCCTGCCTTAGAGGCCAACCCTGATTCAACAACACACGAAGACCCCCTAGCCACTGCTGGTACCCTTGGGTCACTGCCCTTAGATCCATATACTTGCAGTCAAAGAAACCAGCTTCACAGCCAGGCCCCTGACAGGGAATATAATGCCCTTCAGATGCCATTAAAGAAGACCCAAGGGCCCAGTTATTTTAACCAACAGGGCCAAACACAAGGGAAAGAACTCAACTTGTATATCACCACCATTGACTTCCTAAATTGGAAAATATCCCCTCATATTCTGAAAAGTCCCCAGAAATGATGGACCTTATGCAGCCAGTCCATAATACAGAGTCACAAGCCCAGCTGGACAGACTGCCATCAGCTACTCTGGACCCTTTTCAACATGGAGGAGCACCACCAAATTACTCAGGCTGCACTAAATTGGTTAAAGAGAAACACACCATCAGATGATCTGAATGCCCAAATTTATGCTCAAAACTACTTCCATGGGAAAGAGCCTCATTGGGACCCCAATACTGAAGAAGGTCTCCTGAGTCTTGAACTTTACCAACATGCCCTCCTAAGTGACATGGGGAAAGAGAGAAAAGGGTCAGGAATATGAGCAAGACATCCAAGGTGCTCCAAGGATCGGAATCAAGGCCAACTCAATTTTATGAGAGGCTGTGTGAAACCTTCTGCCTCTATACTCCCTTTGACCCCGAGGCTACTGAAAAACCAATAAATCATCAATTCTGCCTTTGTTAGCCAAGCTCAAAGAAATACTTGAAGAAAGTTACAAAATCTGAAAGGGTTCATAGGCATGAAGCCACCCAATTACTGGGAGAAGTCTCAAAGGTCTTCGTTTACTGAGACCAGGAAGCCAGACAGGAAGCCAATAGAAGAAAAGAACAAAAAGCTGATCTACTCTCAGCAGAGATAGCGGAGAATTTAGGGCAGTCACCCCAAGGAAGAGGATGGGGCCATGGAAGAGGGCAAATAAAGGACCAACAACTGGGAAGTTGACTGGGACAAACCCAATGTGCTCCTTGTCACTAGGAGAGTCACTGGAAAAATGAATGTCCTCAGCAGTCAGAGAATATCACCTGAAGCTCCAGCCCTAGGGGAAGAGATAGCCATTAAATCCTCCAAAGTAGTCACCAGCCTGGGCAATAACAGACCCAGGCTTCTGAGGAAGATCGCGCTCACGGGAAGACTAGGACAGCCTAGGCTCCACTTTGCTAAGCCCCCAGGAGCCCTTAGTACGAATGACTATAGGGGGCTGGTCCACCGATTTCACAGTGGACACTGGAGCAGAACATTCTACACTGACCCAACTGGCAGGTTTTCTTCCTCAAAGGCTGGCAACTGGTAAGGGGGCTACAGGGAATACAGTTCACTGTCCCTTCTTGCTGCCACAATGGTTTAGGCAGCAATGAAGTTATACATGAACTCTTATACATCCTTGATTATCCTGTAGCCTTCCTGTGTCAACAAGATTTATTGGGAAAGCTATAACTCTTGTGGCCAAGTAGCCCTAACCCCAGGGAAACATGGGCAACGGTTATGGCTTTCACTGTTGCCCGAGAAGAATAGCTTCTTTACAGTCTCGTAGGGGAATCACAGGTGGACCCAAAATCCCCTTCAAGATCCGAAGAGTAGGGGCTGAAAACAATTCCCCTGGGACAGCTAAAAACATAATCCCTGTGATGGTAGAACTAAAGCCAGGGGCTGAGCCCACCCATTAGAGGAAATTTCTCATTACTCATAAGGCACAAATTGGAGACTAAAGTATGACACTTAGGGAGACTAAAGTATGAGATCCACTGGCCCTGCCAGTCGCCCTATGACACACCCTGCCTACCAGTGCAGAAGCCAGGGATAAAGGACTACAGGCCAATCCAGGACTTAAGGGCAGTACACAAGCCTACTGTTGTATGTAGTGGTCCCTACCCCTATGCTTTACTGGGCTTTATGCACCTGAGGCTCCCTTCTTTACATGTCTGAATCTTAAAAGGATGCCTCTGCATCTGCCTGGGACCAGTGCCAATCAATCTTTGCCTTCCAGTAGGAAACCCTAAAACTGGGGACAAGGGTCAGCTAGTCTGGACTGGGCTGCTTCAGGGGCTTAGAAACTCATAAACTGTCTTGGGAGTGCTCCAGCCTCTGACCTAAGGGCTTTCCCAAAAAATCACCATGGCTGCACTCTGTTCCAGTATGTAAGTAACTTCCTATTAGCTGGGCAGACAAAAAGAACCAACCAGAAGGAAGCCGACTACTCCTCTCCCTCTTGTGGGAGGCTGGCTAGAAGGTCTCAGGGGAAAAGGTTCAAATTTGCTAAGACAGTGTTTAATACCCCAGATTCCATATGTCCCAAAGACAACATCAACATGGCCCAGAAAAAGAGCAAGCAACCTGCTGAATCCCAGCACCCTTGACCTGGCACCAGGTTCAGGAATTCTTTGGGTCACCAATCTATGCAGGACCTGGATACCCCATTTCTCCATTCTGGCAAAACCCTTTTATGAAGAACAAAAGGGGATGGGAGCAAACCCCATTATGGGAACACGCACAGGACAGAGTCTTTATGCAGATTACACAAACCCTCACAAATGCCCCTGCTCTAGGACTCCCAGACATAATTATCTTTTTCCCTATATACAGATGAGTGTGCTAGCACTGTAGTCAGGGTATTAACCCAACTACTGGAATCCTGACATTGTCTGATACCTTTTGACTGTTTCTCAAGACTGGACACCCTACCTCCAAGCCCTTGCTGTTAAGGCCCTTTCAGTGGCAGAGGCCGAGAGGAACCAATGGTCCAAGTAACCCATTCAGACCCGACCTTAATAGAATATAAGGGACAATACTAAAGACTGAATGGTCAAGTAGGAATGTTATATGGAAATTCACACATTCATCTACAAGTGGTAAAGACATTATAAACCCAGAACTCTTTTGCCTACTGGACCTGGTGTGACACAACATGATTGTCAAGAGGTAATGAATGGAGTGTTGCCCAGCTGAGCAGACTTAATAGTCCAGCTTCTCAAGGATCCTGGCACAGAGTATTTCACTGATGGCCGAAGCCTCATCAAGAAAGGAAAATGCCTGGCAGGATCCTACACGGTAACTTTGCACTCCATCACTGAGACTGAGCCCCTGCCTGTGGGAACTTAAGTACCAACGGCACAGCCCACTGCTCTGACACGAGCCCTACAACTGCAAACAGGAATTCCCATCGCCATATACACAGACTCTAATATGTATTCACTACACTTCACTACACAGGACTTTATCTAAAGAAAAGGACCTAATTAACTCGGGGGAAATGATACAAAGTACAGTAAAGAAATCCTTGAGCCCTTAGATGCTGTATGGATACCAAAAGAGTGGCTGTTGTTATGCACTGCCATGCACACCAAAAGGGGGACGCCACTGTGGCCCAGAAAAGCAAAAGCCAATAGAGAAGCTAAACTTGCTAAAACAAATATAGGAGCTACACTTCTCGATGGTAAAAACTTGAGGACAGCTGGAATCCCTAGCCCCAGCCTTTGTCATTTTCACCAAGGGGCTCATACTGGCCAAGCAGAGCTGGAGGCCACACTGAGCCAACACTTTAACATTCCTAAACTCTCTAGTACAACCTCAGCAATATACCATCAGTAGGAGATATAAGCCCAAAACAACCCCCAAGGGCCCAGAACGTCCCTTACCTGGATACAAAATGTTGGAGGAACTCCATTTGAGAACCTAACTGTAGATTTCACCAAACTTCCCAATGTATAGGGTTATAAACATCTGCTGGTCTTTGTGTGTACTTTCTCAGACTAGGTAGAAGCCTTTCCAACTTGCACTGAAAGGGCATCGGAGATGGCCCAAATTCTGTTGAAAGAAATTATCCCAAGCTTTGGGATCCCAATTATCACTGGGTCTGACAACAGGCCTGCATTCGTGGAAGAAATGGTACAAGTGACAGCAAAGGACTGGGAATTAACACTACCTATCAGCCTATCAACTGCAGCTCTGGGAAAATGGAGCAAATGTATCAGACTCTGAAGACTCAACTGAGCAAAATGAGCCAGGAACTCGTTTCCTTTGGGACCAACTGTTCCCAGTAGGGTTACTGAGGATTAGGTAACTGGATCCTCTCCTTTCAACATTCATTATGGGCACCCTGTCCCCACGGTGAAGATCATACAAGGGGATCCAAAGGAAAGAGTCAGCCTTACCTTAAGGCAACAGATGTGAGCCCTTGGCTTAACACTGTATTAGTCATTGGATGAGAGAGCAACTTCCTGTAAGCCTGACCACAGATATCCACCCATTTACACAGAGATAGGGTAGGGGTAAGAGAATGCAAAGGTCAGTCCCTAAAACCCCTGTTCACCTCCACCGCAGTGAAGGCTGCTGACGTGGCTCCCTGGAGCCATCCCACAAGGGTGAAGCCAGCCCCTTGCCATTGGGAACATATCTCTGATCCAGTGACCCTGCACAAGGTGGCCACGTGAAAGAAACAGACCTTGCGTGAGAAGACCTTGTGAGAATGACACCCCTGCTTTAGTCACTCCGGAAGCTGACTAGTCTATGCATGGCAGAAAGCTTGAGGTTTTGACGGCCCGACAAATAGCCTGTGTTTCTGTATTGGTTCTCTCGCTCTGATGCAGTCACTGCCTGTTCCTGTCTGTTGCTAATTTTCACAGTAACCTTCGCCACAGAGTGGGCAGAAACTACTCCAATGGGAACCATGATGAAAGGTTTCTGCTAGCATGTTATTTTCTCATGTGCGCAGGATGTTTTGTTAGGCTTAGCTGCTTTTAATTTGGGTCTGTTCTATAAACCTGGACCCCTCATCCTGTGATCCCTACATGCCAGTCTGGTTAGGTCAAGGCGTCACCAAACCCATTTCTCATGTCAGGCAATAACCTCAGAGATTCGCAGACAAATAGACCACCTATTCTATTTGCCAACAAGGGGATCAATACAATTTTTTTTTGGATCCACAGTACTCTCCAAGCAAGGAATGGTTAGAGGTCCATCACTCCCAAGATAGAGGGGGGAGAGAAGGATTTAATTAACTGAACCCGAATTACTAATCCCCACCAGCCAGTGTTGCTATTTTTTGCTGTGTGTGCAGCTGTAAGTAATTAGCCCTGGCTGGCCATTACCTGTGGAAGCCTGATTGGGAACGGGATTACAGGCTCAGTGATAAGTACATACGTGAACAGGCCTCACCCCAATCCATGGGGAAAACCAGCAACGGAGCATGTGACAGAGCGGTCACCGAGGAAGGAGGCACATCAAGACAAGGTAAGTGCAGGCGGAAAGAAAGAACACCAAGCAGAAGGGAGTGAACAGCTGTGTCTAATGCCGATGAGGGCGCAAAGCTGAGAACTCGCAGTGGATCACAGGGCTGAGCCAAATGGAAGTCACTGCAGGGGGCAAAGGCATCACTGGAGTGGTTTTAAAGAAAATGGGCAGAAAGGAAATACAGATGCATTTGGGGTGCCTCTCCTAGAATGACTGCAAGAGAATAAATGACAGATTGCTGAAGAAATGAGGTCAACAGATGTAGGATTTGTTTTTCATGATGGAAAATATGCTCCTATGCTAATGTGAACAAGAGCAACAGAGAGAATGACAGGAAATGTGAGAATCTGAAAAGTGATGAGTATGTTGTTCCGTGGCTTTAGGTTTTGTTCTGGTACCAGAGTTAGAACCCAGGGCCTGTGCACTGAGCTATAACCATAGCTCATACTTTATTTTTTTTTGTAAGATCAGGTCTCCCTTATGTTGCTAAGTTGTCCAGCTGGGTTCAAATTTGCAATCCTCCTGCCTCAGCCTCCCAGAGGGCTGGAATTACAGGCCTGTGTCACCAGCCTGGCTGCAGCAGTGAATGTCTTAATGTCTTCCAGTACATGAGAACTTGTGCACCTGGGAGTAAGTATGAATGGTACTTCCATGGTAAGAACTGAAAAGGTAGAATATGTACACGCAGATCCTGGCTGGTGGGGAGAGGAGGTGATGGGAAATAGAAGTATCCTCTCTTGACTGCTCTAATTTTCCCACAGAAGGAAAAAGCCAGACCATCAGCCAAGAGAGAGGACAGCAGGAGGTAAGCAGGGCCTTACAGTCATGGAAAGAAGTCTGACTCTTAGCCAAACTTAAAAGTACTTTAAATGCTAAAGATCATCTATACAATATAAATAACTAGCACTATTGATCTATACCCTTCAAAAGGATTGATATAGTACATTTTATGTCATGTGCTTGTTTTCAGAATTAGAAATTAAGTCTAAAATAAATTAGATGGTGATGTAGCTACACAACTCTTCATATAGCAGAACCATTATACTTTAAATGAGTAAACTGCACAGCACAGCAATTATACATTAATAAAACTGCCTTAAAAATAAAATAAAAACTTAAAAGCATTTTTAAACAGCATTATATAAGCCAGTTTGTAAGAAGGCCAAATAATAGAAAAACGTGAGATAACAAAAAGAAATTAATTACTGGTATAGAAATTACTACCACAGTAAAAAAATTACTATGGATTTTATAAAATGGTAAATAAAAAAATAACATGATTGAAATACTCCCTAAGACCTAAGTGCTGGCTTTCCTCATAACAAAGAAATTATGATGGAAGAGAAACAAATACATCTTACATAGAGAATAAGGTTTATTATACATCCTGTGGTGAATGGAAAAATTAGACAGAAGTAGGTGTACGTAGTTGCAATTTTAGTATTAAGCCTCAACCCTTTGCAACATAAAAGACCTACAAACTAATTTGAGCACAGTGAGATTTTATGTGTACTGGTATGTGAAACCATTATTAATACTGCAATAAAAGCATATGCAAGTCATTAACATAAGCAAGACACATTAGTCAAGACTGAGGAAATAAAACTAGTTTTGCATCTTATTTAATTTATTTGAAGTCATTACAATGTTAAAAAAAATAGCTACAAGCATTTACTGAAGCTACCTTATCCACTCTTCAGACTCCTTACTGGGTCTAAATGACCATGCTACTACACAAGTGGTAAGTAAAATCATTCAGTATATTTAGTTCTTATTCTTCAACCTAAAAAAGGAAGCACATTAAACAAGCAAGCCACAAAGCCACCTGCGGCCAGCTGACAGCACAGTGAACACTGGTATTCTGTGTCTGGACATACTCCGTGGGATTAAGAGATCTTATTATCGTAGTAACTAAGATGCCAAGAAAATCAGGGTACAAGACATTCAACTGTGGCTTACTTATAGGACGTAACAGGAGGCAGTCACAAAACATGGATAATAAATGCCATCATCTCAGATTTCACTTCAGTGAGCATTTCAATTTCTGTTAACCACACTAATATTTATCAGGAGATAAAAGTTAAGAATAAATGTTAATTTGATCAGGCCTTCCCATTCCCAAATGTGGCTAAAATGTAGCTGAAAAAATAAAAGGGAGAGAGGGAGAGAGCTGAATATAAAGCACATGGAGAAGCACTAGAGGGGAACGCCCACGATGGATGGGCCACCTCTCACACAGCAACAAGATCCAGAAGGGGACACTCACAGTCACCATCTCAAATCCCCTGCACCTGCCGAACTTAGTCATCGGCTGTCATTGACTTACAGTCCTCCTAACAAGTTACTCCGGGGCCTCAGGTTTCTGCTATGGAAAATGGGTGAGAGGTAACACACTGGACTCAAGACATAACACCAAAGGACTCATCAAGGGTTATTGTTCAATATAAGAACAACTCTAGTATTAGCAGAGTGCTCTTTCTGAAATTTCCTAATACTTAATAGTCAAATATAGTAGTAGTAATAGTAATCGATGAATTCTCAAAATATTACAGAACTATTGCTAATTGATAATAAAAATGCAGATGAATGACAAGGAACAACTTCTGACATTAAAAGAAAGAAAGGCAATTACAAACATCACAGTCTCTGTAAGTGATGGCCAAGATATCAACCACATATGAAAAGCACATAACTCACAGAACAGCAACATTCCCAGCAATGTCAATTACCAGTGAAGCCTCTAACTACACCAGACCACACTCACATACTCAGCTGGGCTCTAATTTAAAAGACTCTCCAACACCCTTTCACCCTGAGATCCCAATTCTAACATTAAGGCATCGTGTATCTTGCCCATAATACCTAAGAGGTATCACCCACTGGAGATTTAACAGTTGAGTTGGGCAATAATTTGAGGTTCTCAATAATTAGCTCTCTGATACAGGTCCCCTAAAAAATGAATGCAGCTATAACACTTGGCATTCTCATAGGTGGAGCCAACATTACTAGATCCTCAAATAAGGAGCCTGAGAGCCCTAGTCACCGTCATAGGGCTATAAGAAACAGCTATGTGAGAGCTGCAGGCCAGGCAATCCCTGAGCCCTAAGTTCACAGCAGCACGTCCCCTCTGTCTGAGAGCCTTTGGGAACTACCACTTTCTCTGAAGCTATTTCTAGTTTCAGTCAACAACTACCTTATGCAAATTCTTCAAGCCAGTCTCTGTTCAAACAGAACTTACTCCCACATCTTAGACTCACTCCCGGCCCAAATAAAGTATTCTCTTGTGGCCTCTGGACTTCTCCTTCTGGAATAAGGAAAAAATTTTGTTGTACTTTTACGTTTTTGATCAAAATTAGTGATGACTATTTTTACTTAACTTTTTTCTGAGATTCCCTGTTTTTAACTCAACAACACGAGACTAAATTCCTAGACTGTATAAGGAAAATTTTAAATTGTGAAGTTTATCCATTTGCATAATAGAATTGTTTTAATTTTGAAATAATGTAAGAGCAAGAAGTTACTATCAAATACCCTTCTGATTTGAAATCAGCACATACTGAATTTTGGACCCAAGATCTTTGAAGCCCACCAAGCCATTCCAAAGTGACAATGTAAAACTGAAACAGTAGCAGAGGCATTGTCTCTACTTGCCTTTAGAATTATATCAATAACCAGGACCCAGGTTATTTAATGTTTCCTGTAACTCACAGAAAGTCACTTTATATTCATAAGCAAACACATCTAAATGATGGAAAGGGAACATTGCTGTCATTTCAAAAGTGTTTTAGGAAATCCTGCTCCTGTAATCCCAACACTTGAGGCTGAGGCAGGAGGATTACCAAGTAACAGCAGTACCTTTGACAAACATTTATTGAGAGGCTAGGGAACCATGACTCACTGATCAGAGAGCACTGGCCTAGGAAGAGGAAAACCCTGGGTTCGATTCTGTAGCAGCACATAGTAGCCCAGCTGGCTTCGAGTTTATAGCAATCCTCTTACCTCAGACACCCAACTGCTGAGATTATAGGTGTACACCACTATGCCCAGCTTATCTGGTGCTGGGGAATTGAACAAAGGGCCTTGTGCTTGCTAAGCAAGCACTCTGACCACTATACTATTTATTCCTCCAGGCCTTCATGTAGCATTTTATTTAATTCTCAGAATTTAGGCAATACATGCTGCTGTTTTCCCACTGTAGGCTAAAGAATCTTGAGTGTTCAAAGTGACCTAAATTCACCCAACAATAATTCACCTATACCCCTTTACAGTTTGATTCCAAAGGACATACTCTTAGGCACTTCTCTAAAGCATTCTGAAGTTACCTCTCAGAAGTAAGGGCAATTTACAAAGGTAATCATTTCTTTCTTCTTGGCTGCCAGCCTCTTTCCTCCTGTTCTTCCATTTTATTTCTTGCTTGCTTCCTCTCGATCTCCAAGCATTCCTTTGATGTCCCATGCCCCAATTTTCCATTCCAGCCACATCCACGAAGCTAGCATCACTCCAGTCCCTCACTGGCAAATCAGTCCTAGCTTAGGCAGAAGACTGAGCCTTCTGAAAAAGCCAAGCACACAGCCTAGGCAAAAGATTCCAACAGAAATGGCGGGAAGGATGTTTCCACCATATCCACAACCAGGAGTCAGGCAGTACTCTCTGACCTTTCCCAGGATGTCCTTATTTTCATGTTTAAACAGAAATACACTCTAAGACTATCTTAGAGAACTGCTAAACTTGGCCAGGCTAGGTGAACTCAAAGCAAAGTCAATAGCTACTGTTCTAAGTTGTGTTTACTAAATTGTACTGCAATAGTCAGCTTTCTCACTGCTGAGAAAAAACACTTGACACCCACAGCTTAAAAGAGGAGAGGTTGTTTTGGCTCAGGGTTTCAGAAGTTTACGTTGGTAAGTGGCTAACTCCCAGACAGAAACATCAATGAAGACAGCCATGATGAAAAAAGCTGCTCATCTCATGAGAATCAAACAATAGAGCAGGTAGGAAAGGGCTGTGGAGGAAGGGGCTAGGACCCACTTGCTCCACCTAGACCTCACCCATCACATTCACAGTCCACTCAGCTAGGACTTCCTTAATCGGATCACCTCTCCAGAAGTCTCACACCAGTCAGAATTGCAAGGACGATTACTCACCACATGCTCAGAACAGGAAAATTTGAGCCTAGAGGGTAAAATCGACTGCATTAAACCATATTTCTTTAGGATTATTGAAAGCCAGTAGGTTTTAACAAAAATTTTCTGGGAGGGAGGAGATATTTTATAAAAACTCTTTGGTTGGTTTATGTAACACAACTGATTAGCACACATGGCAAATTTATCAGATGTCTACATCTGGGCTTGAGTTGGAAATGGAGCGGCTATCTTTCTGCATACTTTTGTCGCAGAGGGTGAAGACCTTTGACAGCAGCAACTTGGGTGTTCACAGACCTGCACTTGCATCTTCAAGCAGGGCAAACCTGAGCAAGTCCTTTAAGTTTCCATACCTTAGCTTCTTCGTAAAGACAGGGATGGGGCGCTACCAAGCACATGATGGTGCACACCTGTAATCCCGGCACCCAGGAAGCTGAGACAGGAGACTGCCATGAGTTTGAGGCTAGCCTGGGCAGAAAGCTCAAGACCAGTCTGCACTTTGGAGGGAGACCTCTCAAAAATAAAAAGATGTGGTTGTAAAAAATTAAATGACATCACACCTCTGAAAGAACTTAAAGAACTTGGCAGGGTGGGCATTTAATAAATGGTAGCTTAATTTTATGTCATTTGAAGAGAGGGGCACATATATAAGCATATTATCAAAAAGTAAGGAGACAGAAGCCATAAATTTGTGATCTGCTATCTTGCCCTCAGTTAAGAAAACTGTTCACTCAAGCTATATTTGCAGTTAAAATAAAAACAGCAGAATCCTTTGGGCTACTTCTTTCACCAAAAACTCAACTTTTATTAACAAGATTCTTTAAGGTTTGTCTGTGTGATGTATTTTGCTCTGTGTATTACTGTTTTATGCCCAACCTTTTTTATTTTTCTGTGTATTACTGCTTTGCACATATTTACAACATAAAATGTGGAGAAAAAAAAGTTAGCAGGGAAACACTATGAGATGTAAATACTACATTTTACAACCTGCGAGAAGTCATAAAGATGAGAAATATCATGCTCCTGATTTTTTTTAAAAGTCACAAATTCTACATAATAATTTTCATAGGGCAGTCTATGAAAAACTTACATTTTTCTTTACTTATAATTGTATGAAAAAATGAAAAAACAAAATTATATGAAATTTTCTTGGCAGCACTATTTCCATTTTTTGTTTTGGTTTTTTTTTTGTTGTTGTTGTTTTTGTTTTTTTGTTTTTTGGGGGTTTTTTGAGGCAGGGTCTTGCTCTGTAGTCCAGGCTAATCCTGAACTACGTAGCCTGGGCTAGCCTCAAACTCATGGCAATCCTCTTGCCTCTGCCTTCTGAGTGCTGGGATTATAGGCATGTGTCACTATGCCCAACTTCCAATTTTTTAAAGATTAATAGAAATACGGTCTCTTTTGCTTTGTTTAACATTTCCCTTTAGGTGACAGGACTAATCTACTGAAAAAAAGGAGCCAGTGGCGACCCACTAAAGAAATACAGATGCTTAAAGCTGCACTTCTGGGTAGTTCAACAACAGACTGTGCAAAAAGGAAGCTAAAGATACAAAGAATGTTCTCTGCATGAGCCTACCACTAAGCCAGTATCCCTGCCTGAGAGGGTGGAAGGCATTTTCCTACCTAAAGAATGCAATGTCTAGGAAGGAATTCAGGCCACAAGGACTGTCAGAAAGTTCAGGTTTCAGCAAAACCTCTTAAGTCATTTCCAGGACAAAACTGAAGCCCTTTGCTCAGTCACAGCTGTGACACATTCCTAGAATTCCTAATCCCTTAATGCTGAACTCAGCAAAACAAAACAAAACAGAAACCAAAACAAACCTCTGAGAAAGCTCAGATCAGCCTGGCTGAATAAACAAGAAGCAAAAATAAATTTTGGAGTTTCAACCATAACTAAATAAGCTGTTCTGTCCTGTTTCATCTGTAAAACCTTCATTCTGTGAAGAAACTCATGCACATAACTAGCCTTCTCCCTACCTTCCTAAAATCCATAGCTGGCCAACTTCAGAAATTCTCAAAGGTTCAATAATGTTAAAAGCAATGGAAATAAAGCACTATTATTCTTTTCCTCAAATACAGAAATAATACCTCTAAATCAAGCACAAAGTATTTTTATAAAAATTACCAACTTTCACATGACATTTTCACCTTTGCCCACGTCACAAATTAAAGGTTTAGCACACACCTGTACTCCAGCACTCTGCGCCGAGGGAGAACAAAGGCACGTTCAACCAAGCCTGGGCTCGAGAGAGAAGGGCTGGATAAGAAGCTCAACGCAAAGGTCTTGGGGTCAACCCTCAGTACTACCAAAAAAAAAAAAATTAAATGCTTAGTTTGCATCCAACCTAACTACCCAAGGCAAAAGCACAGAAAAGCAAAGTTACAGGAATCCCCAAACTTTTTTTTTGTTTAGGCACAAACCCACTGCAAAGAAAAATCTTTACAATTTCTGTGCAAAGAGGTACTTTCCAGCAGGATTTTTACCTTCCAGTTTACACCTACGAAGAAATACAAATGGTTAAGTCAAACTTAAAAACGTTTTTGTTTTGAGAATAAAATCCCCTCTTTTATTTGTTCTAAAATCTGTGCTCATTCTCTGTAGTCACCATTTATACAGGTTTTTTCTACTAAAGTTTAGGTGGGTTATCTGAAAAACCTCAACCCAGCTTCTCTGGGTACTGCCCCTTTCTTGAGGCACCCACAGAAGGAAAAGGTCAGTCACCAAGGAAGAAACTCCAACGAAGGTGGTTATTCATTTTCTTCGCAAACCCACTCCCTTCTAACACATCCTTTGCTTCACCTATGTGCTTCTTAGAAGTAACGCTGAGTTCCTGCAAATACTCTTCCAGGCCGAGGGCAGGAATCAAGACAAATTCCAGTGACAGTGTCATTTTTTACCACCATCACTGCAGTGACACAAAACTAAAGCCATAAATGAAGTGATGAACTGTCACATGGCGGGGACAGAAAGCTCTCTGCAAAGGTAACTGATTCAGCAAAACCATCTGAACCATTATGAATTAGACCTATCATGCCACAAGAAACTGTTATCACAGAGAAAAAGAGCATGTAAAAAATTCATGGCCTCTGACAACTCTATATGGAAAACTGGCATTTTATAATGAGGAGTTCGATTATTCTAACTTTCAAACCTTAAGGAAACTATGACTTACTGAGTTTCTTCGATCTAAGTATAACCTTAGATATAAAACAGAACATTTCATAATTATTAACATTACTTTCTTAGCTCTCAAACTTCTCAATGATTACCCTGACTAGTCAAAGTGGACATAGGAAGCTGAACAGAAATATTGTGACCATAATTCTTCTGTACTGACAAACAGAAATAAAGTTTAAAGAACAGCATAAGTTCTTACATGAATATAAAAAGCTTTATTTACTAACAATAGAGATACCACAAAACGACAAAAGGAATAAAGTTTCTTAAATGTTTATTTTTGTCAGAATAGCTGACAATTTTCTGTTAAGTATTTTGGTCTGATATTATAATAAGCATCTCCCCCCTTGAAAAATCCATTCACTATATCCCAACCCTTGAGGTAAAGAACTTTAACTTTTAAAAAATCTTGATTTCTTAAAGGAAAAACAGTCTTTCTTAAAGAAAAAAATATATAAAGAAAAAATTTCTTTTTTAAAGAAAGAAATTCCTTTAGCTTGATAAATAGAAATAATCTCTTCTTGTTCTAGTCTGGTGAACATATATGTATTTCATACATGAAAATACTCAGTCACTTATTGGCAAACCAAAGGGAAAACTATTCATTTACATAGCCTACTCACAGTGCAACACCGCCACATTCACGTAGACCTTCTGTTTTGTTTTGTTTTGTTTTCAGTTACCAATACTCTTCTGGCAAAAATAAGGTTTTGGAATGGCAAAAGCAAAAAAATGGTTTAGCTGTCAGTGCTCCAGGGCACTAATCTGAGTCTTCATCATCAAGGTAGTCCTCTGCGTTGCTGGACGTCCGATCACCATCTAAAGGGAAGGGAATGGGGAGACGAGGAAAACAAAGAAATCACAGCTGCTCCACTGCTTCTGTTTGTTTTCCTTCTTTCCTTACTTTCAACACTCCTGACAACTCAATAAATTGACATCTTTTGACTTAAGGATTGTATTTTTCCTAAGATCTGTTCTACCTCCTGTTTTTCAGCCTAAACTATCAGGCTGACAAATACTTGCCTGCATATTCCTTCCACACACAGATGCATGCACCATGGGTACAAGGTGCTATCAGTCTACATGCAGCCCACAGGACCAGCCACATGCACTGTGAGAAAGCCAACTCGGGTCACACAGCAGCCACTGTGCTTGGATAAGGAGATGCTTCCCACCTTCTCTCTCACAGTGCTAGGCCTCGTGTGGCACCAGGAAAGCCACAGCCCAGTAAACCCTTACCTGGAGGCAAGATTTCTGAATAGAAAGGTAACTAATGAAGGAAAAACAGAAAAGAGAGAAACTGAAAACACAGACGCCTTCGCTGCACTTCCGAAAACACTGAAGATACACTATGCTGAAAGGCAAAAGACTACAATGAAAAAAAAAAAAAGTTCTAAAATAGAATGATACAGACCCATAGGATCGGAAAAACAGGTGATTTTTAAAATGTCGACTTTTCAATCATCTGGACAAGTTCTTATAGCAATAGATATTACCCTACGCACAACTTGGGGCAAAGGAGCAGGGAAGACAATGGAGCACAAAAACACTCATGAGTTGAAGCTCCACTAATGCCAGATCCAATCCGCAGAGCTCACGAGACAGGAAGGACTCCAAATGTAGAGCAGAAAACGTGAGAGACGTACTTAGTGCCCTTGTCACGCCATCAAGCAAGGACCCTAGCAAACCACCTCACGGGAAGAGGGTTTACCATTCATCCTAAATTACAGGCTCTGGTAGCCCAGGAGGGACTGTCAATAAATCCACTAATTATAGTGAACAAAGTCACACCAAATAAATACACACATACCAAAAAGAACTCATTTAGGTTCCTGCGAGGAATGATAGAAAAGCAGTTTGCTATTTCAAAAAATCCTAAAAGAAAAACACCAAGCATTTACCTTGTCCTTGCTATGAGAACTATCCTCTAGGTAAGTAAACAGTTCGTATGGGAAGTTTTTTTAGTAGAATGTTCCAGCTAAGAACCTAAAGAAGACTGACTCAATTAAAATATCCCCATTTTGCAACCATTACCGAAGTAACACTTGGAGACATGATCAGCAGTATATGCTGATCACAGGAAGAGCTTCCGAAGGACAAGTAGAATGTTTACACAGGCATTCTCTCCACCCATGGGACAACAGAGAGGAACATGACAACACCATGGGTGGGAATCAGCAACATCCAGATGGAGAGATTCAAGAAATTCAAGTCTGGTGGCCTAGTTTGTTTCTTCTTTTTTTTTGGATACAGGGTCTGGCCTGAGTCTTGAACTCACTATGTAGCCCACTCCAGGCTGGCCTCAAACTCACAGCAATCTTCCTGCCTCCGTACTGGGATTATAGGAGTATACCACCACACCCAGTTAATCTTTTTGTGGTACTAAGGACTCAAATTCAGGACCTGGCTAACAGTAGGCAAGTCCTCCAATTATTGGGAAATGCTTCCAGCCTGACCCAGTTTCCTTAACAAATAAATTAATAGGTTAGAAAAAGGGAAAGAGGAAAGAGAAAGAAAATACTGATTTAAAAGATTAAGACATATTTCCAATCATACACTGACTGGATATGGACCCTCTGACTTAAGCTACTAAATATATATATATAATATTTGTATATGTAAATATATTGAGAGAGAATAAAGAAATACATGAAGAAAAATGTAACTTTGGACACAATATTTGATATTAAGGAATTATGAACTTTTAGACACGGTAACGATACTGCAGTTTTTTTTCTAAGTGTCTTCATCTTTGTAGGTTTAGAAAACTGATTATTGAGAAAAAGGAGCTAGGCCTAGTGGCCCAGGCCAGTAATCTCAGTACTCTGGGAGGCTGAAGCACGAGACATTACAAGTTGGAGCCTTGCTTGGGCAACTTAACTACTTAGTGAGATGCTGCCCTAAAAGCAATAAATAAATAAATAAATAAATAAATAAATAAATAAATAAATGTCGCTGGGATATAGTTTGGTGTCAAAGCTCTGGGTTCATGAGTTCAGTTCCCAGTACTGACAAAAGGGGGGCGGGGGGAGAACAGGGGAGGGGAAGAGAGACACAGAGAGAGAGAGAAAGAAAGAGAGAGGAGAGGATGAAAAGAAGAAAAGGGGAAAATGACTTGTCTTGTACAGACAGGGCAGGAAAGACTAAGGGAGAGCAAGAGGCCATACATAAAGCAAGGCAGAGGCAGGCTTAATGAGGCACAGGCTTCCAAGCTCCAAGAAGACTCCACAATGACTACAGCTCTCTCCGCTGTATCCAAGAGGCACTCCAGAATCTGGGAGGAACAGACCTTGTTTTCCCAACACACATTTAGGAACTTCAGGACACATGAATTTGGGGGGAGGCAGGTTGTTTCCTAAGCTATAGTCAAAAAGACAACTAGCGGAATTCTTTCCCCTTTTACATCACTATCACGAGCCTACACTTTACTGTTACAATCCTACACTTTGTTCATTTGAAATATGCTAAGGCCTTCAACAGTTACTCGTGCACTTTAGTTTAATGCTATTTCTCCTATTAAAAAGAGAAAACTGACTTGCCATGGGGCAAACTATGTCTGGAAGAAATGAAGACAAAGACATGAATAAGGCAACAAATCACTTCTCCTTCTTTCCTTCCATGGACTGCTCTGAGGCAATTTTCTCTGGAAACTTCCCACCTGGCCAAATGCCCAGTGATGCACTGTATTCCTCTTGTGACGCATCTTGGTGCCTTGCCAGGAAGGCAATACATCTGAGATCAGCTGTCCCATCCTCTCTCCCTCTACTCACTTTTCCTCAATTCTGGGTCCCAAGTCAAACATCAGCACTAAAGACCAGTGTACAAACAATAAGTAAACAAACAATGGAAGGACAGGCACAGTCAAAACTGACCAGATGAGAGAAACAGAAAACAGAGGGCATGGGGCATGGTCTCTAGCTTGACCTGGACTGTGGTAAAGAGGTTTAAACACAGTAATAAACACTCACCCAAGATGACAATTGACATTTACATAAAGTAAATTATAACTAATTACTTAAAAATTGTGGGAAAAATTTGAAAGGGCTCAACTCAAGTATGGCCCTGACCCCACCTCTAGTTCCCAAAGTTCTCTTTATTGGGAATGAATCTGTCCCTATAAAAATTCCAAGCTGGGCTTTAAAAAATGAACAGTAACATCATCTGTACTACTTCTAACTTAAGAGTTCATGCTGGCCATTAACCATATGGCCAAATATTCTAACACTCATTCCAAGTAGGGTCGTAATGCAAAGTAACTGAATGATTGAGGCAGGAAACAACACAAAAACTGAAACACAAAATCCTGTTTCTCAGTATTGTCTGCCAGGTTCCACGATTACATCATTAATCCATTATGTAATCAATACAAATTTAAGAAGACAGACTAAAAACACAATGAGCAAACAGAGAAAAGTGCACCTACTTCTGAGACCTGTTCTACAAAAGTTGAAGAGAGGTAGGAAGAAAAGAGTTTTACACATGCTTCACCAGTTCAAATTGCTTGGGAGTACGTTCTGAGTGCACGTCTATGGTCTGGGAAGACTTGGTATTTTCCTTGCTTCTCACAATCAGGCTCACAATATGCATGAGACCCTGATAAGCTTCAGTTCAAAAGAAGCCTACTTTTTCCTACAGGACTCTCTGCAAGTACCCACCCAGTGGCAGGTACTCAATGGCAGAGACAGGAAGTAAAGCCAAAATCCTTCCTGACCTCATCTAGGCACTAAGGAGTAGGAAGCTGACTTCAAGACAAAGAGCTTTCTCACAGAACTACAAATC
Organism: Ctenodactylus gundi; assembly: GCA_004027205.1. Classification (NCBI taxonomy): domain Eukaryota; kingdom Metazoa; phylum Chordata; class Mammalia; order Rodentia; family Ctenodactylidae; genus Ctenodactylus; species Ctenodactylus gundi. The sequence goes on along the minus strand of PVKB01000002.1, from coordinate 2,066,624 downwards.
CAGCTTCCAGTAACATGCAGGGGGACAACACCAGGTCAGCTTATAAATACTTTCTCATTTCTTTAATAGATGATAAATGCATAAATGAGTCATTACAAGACTACCTACCAGTAACAAGCATTCCTGGCTTAAGTAAGGAATTCCAAGCTGAGCAGTGTTTTACACTATTTGAAATGACAAAGCAAAATAAAACCCAGGACAAAGACATCTGTAGAACAGGACAAAAGGAAAAAAGATTTATGAGGAAGGCTATGGTAGAAATCTGTTGATAGGTAAGGAGGATAACTTTGGGAAGCTTCCTTAGCAAACCATGAAGAGAGAGGAACTGTTTTTATTGTTCCTGACTGACAAGGGACTGACTTAATTTTGTTGCTTCTGCTAGGAATAAAATATGGAACAGAAAAACATTTACTTCTTCTCATAAAACAAAGGGTATCTAAGTTTTCACAGGGCTCAAAAATCTGATTAAACTGATAAAACAGAAAAGTAATCAGAATTTCATTATATAGGCCAGGAACTATAGAAGGAATAATATCATCTAATAATTAATATGGAAATTTGATTTCTCAAAAGTTCTTTTAGTGAGTCTCTACAGCACAGATCAGCTGACCTCTACACTTTAAAGCAATACCTAAAAAAGTATGAAGCAATAAGCAGTAATGCAAATGATTTGAGAAACGTGAGTTTTCTAATGCTGAAGTTCTATCTTATTCCTGTAAGAATGGGTATTGTCGAGAATGCAAACAAATACTGGTGAGACTTAGACAAAAGGGAATCCTCCACATTATTGGCAGGAGTGCAAAACCGGTACAACCATTATAGAAAGCAGTATGGCAAGTCCTCAAAAAACTGAAAATAGATATCGCATTTGACCTTGCTATACCTCAGCTGGGCATCTTCCCAAGAGAGTTAAAGGCATCACATAACACTGATATATGCATATCCATCTTTATATAGCAGCATCCCCTGTAATAGCTAAGTTTTGGAACCAATCAATATGTCCGTCAACGGATGAATGAAGATGTGGAATACATACACAATGGAGTACTACTCTGCCATAAAGAAAGAAAAATTTGAGTCATTTAAGACCATCATGCTTAGTGAAATGAATCAGAAACAGAAAGTTAAATATTTCATGGCTTCTCTAATATAAGGAAACCAAAGTGTAAGTGAATAAATGAATAGAGTAAATGAATGATAGAAGAAATTAAGAAGACAGATTTTTGAAGAAGAATAGGGACTGGGGATGGTGGGAAGGAAATAAATACAATTAAGATACGATATACATATGCACCAATTCCTCACGTGGAAGGTAATTATTATGTATCACAAATACAGACTAATAAAAAGATTAATTTTGAGAGATATAGGTGTATCTTCTATAGTACTGATTACTGGCTATGGTGGGGGAAAGAGTATCAATTGCTCACATATAGTTTAAAGTTATATCAAATTGCCAAATACAAGACAGTAGAGTAATGTTTGAGCAGAAAATCAGGGATTTAACACACCCTCTGTCCAAATCTCTTTCTACACTCTTTTATCTACCTCTCTGAGTTTGGCAGTGTCAGGAGGCTGGTGAAGAACAGGACAGAGGAAGAGAAGAGATGGGTAGAAAGAAGAACTCAAGGTACTTCCTGCTGGGACTCAAGAGAATTGATCCAGATGGATGTTTTTAATGGGTAACAAAGAGGTCAAATAAATGACCAGTACATGAACAGTAATCCTGAGTGACTTGACTGTGTGTTAACACCTTTCTCTTGGAGCAACCACGCGAGCTTTCGTTTTTATTTCAAGCTTACTCTCTCACATCAATAACCATTTTTGTCTTCAAGAATATACACATCAACTTTTTTGAAAATCTACCCACTAAGAATTAATTCTGAAATGTTTAGCAAAGTCTGGGAAGATTTAAATTAATTACAGTTTACTGATGCCTTCATTCACACTAGACACAAAATACAACTATGGTGTTACTAACTGAGATTAATTTAACTAACAGCCCTAACCGCTCACAGGAGCACAACTGAAATGGGGGAATAGAGGCTGTTTCTCTAAAAAGAACTGTCAAGAAGAGCAAAATGGTTAAAAATTGATTTCAAGGAGCAAAAGAAATATGTAAGAGAGTGAAAGATCCCTATCTTTCTTCAAACTTGTTTTCTTGAAGAAGTTCTGTTTTGGAGGTTCTGATTTAGAGTAGAGATACATACAATTAAACTTCAGAATCACTTAAAGAGTTCATGGAGAACAAAGTTTTCCCCAGTAATGAAGCGGTAAATCTTAGTCCTGAGGGCACCAGGTAAGAAAGAAGGATTTAAAACAAATACCTGTTCCCTGCTTCTTTTTCAGAAGAGATGCACAGGCAGCATTAGTGGCCATATCCAAGGCCAGCTTCTTCTCATTGTTTCTTAAGTCTGTTCTAGCACCTTCCCAAGACAAGAAAGGTAAATTAATCTCTGAAGACTACACAGTAATAGCTGATCTTCTCTCCACCAAGACTAATCACTTTGGCAAAAGTAACCAGAGAATAATTCCATCCAGAATATTGAAAAGTGTACTTTGTGTCTCTATCCTCAGGGAGGTTGTTGTTATACCTGTGATAATCTTGCTCCGTATACGCTTAGCCCTTTTCTTCCAGTGCCGACTAGGCTGCATGTAAACTTCTCAATGCCAAGTTAACCACCCCTTTGGTGAAGCCTACATCATCCATGCCTCAGCAGGAGTTTGCAGAGCTAAAATTCAACACTCTGCCTCTTCTGCTCAAGAGGGTCATTACAAAAGAATATTTTGATTGAGCTTTAGGGAATTAATATTAATATTTTACTTCCAGAAGTATACTCTCATGCAAATGAGAATGACAAAACCTGAATTAATTCCTTGTTCCTCAACAATCTTCTACCCACTTTGTTTTTGTGCTAAAAATTATACCAAAATCCATGAACATTTTTGCATTGTTGAAGACGAAAAAACATACAAGTATATTCAACAAAAGCATAATTCCCATTTGGAAGTAAGCAAAGGCCAGACAAAGTCAAGAAGAACATTACCTTTTGCCAGAAGCAACTGGACAATGTCTGCATAACCCTTCCAGGCAGCGGCATGCAAGGCTGTGTCCCCCAACTTGTTCTACAGTGACATGAAAGGAACATGGAATTGAATGCAAAGTGAAATGAACGCAGACATGAAGTTTACTCTACTTAAACCATAACGAGAACAAAGCTGGGCTGGGCTTGCAGCACAATGATTAGAGCACTTGCCTAGCAAGCACATCCCTGAGCACCATATAATAGCTGGCACATGCCTGTAATCCCAGCATTCAAGAGGCCGAGGCAGGAGGATTTCTGTGAGTTCTAGGCCAGCGTAGGCTACGTAATGAGATCAGAGCCAGCTTGGACTACAGAATGACACCTCGTCTCAAAAAAAAAAAAAAAAAAAACGAGACAAAGTTATAGAGCTACATACAACTCCAAAGAAGAGAGGAAAGGAGAGTAAGAGATGAGTGAGGAATCACTCAGGGCAGTAGGACAGGAGGGAGGAGCAGACACTGACAAGGCAGAGCAGTAGATGAACAGGAGACGCCCTCAGGGGTGACACCAGGAGGAAACATGTAGATCCAGATCCACTGGTCCTCAAGAAACCTCTGAGACAGGAATATCTGAGATTTCTGGAGGGAATGGGGCAGTAATGAAGCATGGTGGTGAAACCAGAGGTGCTGGTTAAAAGTATTCACAGGAAATAATCAGATCCCCATTATCCCCTTGCTTCCAGATGACCCAGGAAAAATGGTAGAATTACCCTGTAGAGAAATCAGCCAGATAGTTCCTGAGTTCATAGACACAGGTGCAAGGGAGACAGTGAACTATCTGGGGGTTGGGTGAAAAGTTCACTAAGCAAACAGCAAAAACTCTCCCTCCTCTGCTTTTGCCCACCCTACTGCCCCAATGTGTGCAGCTTAGAGCATATCCCAGGTGGTAGGATGCAGGATTCTTCTCAGACAAGGCAGTGTGGCCTGGAGTAGAGGGGAAGCTGGAATTTACATTAGTGTGTAGGTGCTGCTCAGCAGAATAGTGGGACCTCACCACTTCATCCCACCTCCAAGAAGCCCACTGACTGTAAGCCCACCATGCACACACAGCTTCCAATCACACTTATAAATAAATGGATGGACTAGATACTAGGTATTTGAGGAAAACCTACAATATTTTATAAAAGACCGCAACAAGCAGAGTAAGAAAGATAAATGGCTCTCAGAGGAAAGAGAATACAGAGTATAGACAGCAGTGAATCTCAGTACAGTGAATAACAGAATTGTGTGTGTGTGTGTGTGTGTGTGTTAATGGAGTCTGAACCCAGGGTCTTCTAACTGAGGTATATCTCCTGATCATCATCATTATTATTATTATTATTATTTTGGGTCTTGCTAAGTTGCTCAAGAAAGGCTCAAACTTTTGATTCTTCTGTTTCAGCCACCTCAACAGCTGAGATTATAAGCAGGTGCCACCACACCTAAGAGAAAATATTTTTAAAGGCTTATAATCAACATATCAAAAAATAAAAAGATTACATTGCATCATGAAAAAGATGCCATTAAAACACAAAATAAGCCAGACCTAGTGTTGTAGCATATAATTCTGCACTCTCCAGGAGGCTGAGGCAGGAAGACAGCAAGTTCGAGCCCCGCCATGAGAATTTAACAACTCAGCAAGACCCTGTCTCAAAATCAAAACTAAAAAGGGGGCTCCTGGGCTTGATCTCTAGTACAACAGAAGGAAGGAAGGAAAGGAAGGAGAGAAGGAATGAGGGAGCTAGCTAGCTTATGGTTAACAGAATTCTACTAATAAGCTGGCCCCAAGATCTCTGATCCCTGGTATAGACGCTTGTATAGTCCCTCTCCATGAATGTGGGTAAGGCCAGAAAATATAATAGTATATCACTCCCACAACTGGGCTTCTAGGCCCAAATATAAGATATTAAGTTCATCAAAAAAGAAGATTATCCTGGGTGGACCAGATCTAATCAGGTGGCTCTTTAAAAAAAAAAAAAAAAAGTGGCAGAGAAAGAATTTCATACAGGCCTTGCAGAAGAAAACAAAATACCATGCTATAAGCTGTTTGCGGAGAGTGGCCTCCAAGAGCTCCACACTGCAGGCTAAGAATGGCCCCCAAATTTGCATACACTTAGAAGAGGCCTGCCTATAAGCTCCATATGACAACCCAGCACCAGCTAACACCTTCACTCCAACTTGCGAGACCCTGGACAGAGAACCTCACTTTGCCCAAAGAAGCACGCACTGCTAAGTTTGAGATAATCTGTTACACAGCAACAGAAAACTAATACAAAACACCGGGTAATTTAAAAATAAAAGATCAAAATAAGGGTGACAAAATCCCTGAAGAAAACTAAGAAAATTGGAGGCTTTATCCAACAGGTCCACTCTATCACGGGTATTCTAGAACCAAAAGAACAAAGGAAATGTTCAAATAACTATTACCAAAAATAATACAAGATAGCCAAACCCTGTGGTACAGCCCTGTAATCCTAGCACTATGGGAGGATAGGACAGGAGGACCACAAGTTAAAGCGCAGCCTGGGCAACCTAGCAAATCTGTGAAAACCCATTTCAAAATAAAAATCAAAACAGGTTCGAGTGTGCAATGCAAATGTCCTGGGTTCAATCCCCAATACTGCCAAAATAAAACTCATAATAATAATGATGATGATGATGATAATAATGAGCTGGAGGAATGGCTCAGTGGTCAAAGCGCTTGCTAAAGTTAAGCACTTACTAAGTACCTAAGTTCAATTCCCCAGCACCACATAAGCTGGATGTGGTGGCACACGCCTGTAATTCCAGCATTCAGGAGGATTTCCATGAATCCAAGGCCAGCCTGGGCACTGTAGTAAGTTCAGGACCAGCCTGGGTGGAAAAGCGAGACCCTGTCTCAAACCAAACAAAACAACTCCTCCCCGCAAAATGATAAAAGATAATTTTGCAAGCTGAAAGAGTTCATCATAATCACTGAGAAAAGGTAAGACTAGCACCCATCCTTGTACAATTTTAGAACACCAACGATAAAGTAAAGATTCTTGGTGAGGAAGAAAAGCAGCTCACACCTAAAAGAATGAGATTACCATGGTTTACATTTTAGAGCAGCACATCAAGGGAATAGGAAAACAGTGTGGAAGGCTACGATTCTAAAACTACCCAAATCAAAGTCAATAATTAGGCACAGAAACACAAAAGTCACACAAGCAGTGACCTCATTTAGTGATAATAATATAAGCATTATATAGTAATATAACCAAAAACTATGTTAAAATAATATATTGAGAGAACAGAAAAAACAAATGGGATCATGTCAAATTTAAAAGTTTCTGCACAGCAAAGGAAATTATCAACACTGTAAAAAGAGAACCTACAGATTGGGAAAAAATATTCACCACCAACATCTCAGATAGGGGGCTCATAACCAGAATATACAGGGAACTGAAGAAAAGTAAGCCTCCAAAAATCAAGGATCCTATTGAAAAATGGGCAAAAGAAATGAAGACGCAATTCACTCAGGAAGAAATTCAAATGGCCAATAAATACATGAAAAGATGTTCAACATCCTTAGCCATAAGAGAAATGCAAATCAAAACACTGCTAAGATACCATCTCACTCCAGAGAGAATGGCCTATATCAACAACTCAAATAGCAATCAGTGCTGGAGAGGCTGTGGGGAGAAAGGAACCCTCCTGCACTGCTGGTGGGAATGTAAACTGGTACAACCGCTATGGAAAGCAGTTATGGAGGTTTTGCAAAAGACTGGAAATAAATATCCCCTTTGATCCAGTGATACCTCTCTTGGGAATATTCCCAAGAAAGTTAAAAACACACAACAGAGATACATGTATACCCATGTTTACTGCAGCACAACTAACAATAGCTAAAATATGGAAGACACCAAAATACCCATCAACAGACCAATGGATACACAAACTGTGGTATCTATACACAATGGAGTACTATGCATCTATAAAGTCTGACAGCTTGAAAGCTTTTGTAAGCAAATGGAGGAAACTTGAAACCATCATGCTTAGTGAAATGAGTCAGAATCAGAAGGTGAAATATCAAATGGTTTCTCTGATAATAGAAACCCAGATCCCAGATCACAATTACCTCACAGAACTTAAAGTGAAAAATAAAGGCAAGGGGGAGTAGGGCTGTGGGAGTGGGTAGGGGGTGGATCGAAAGGAAATCGGGGAAGGTCTTGTTACCTTGACTAGATATATATGTGCACAAAATGCCCAAAACCAATGTAAACTTTAAATTTTGCACTTATACATATCAATAAAATGGGGCGGGGGGGAAGAAATAACAAAATTTTTTAAAAAGAGAGAGAACAGAAGAGGACAAATTGGGTGAAGGAATACTTAGACATGAGAACTGGGGCAGACAACAAGCTTAAAACCTTCACCAACAAAATGGGGAACCAAAATATACTTTAAGATGATGTAATCTGACAATCTCAATTTTAATACAAGAATAGTAATAGTTTTGAAAAACATATGTGCCTAAGTGCAGAGGGGATGGCTCCGTGGTAGAGTGACTGCTCAGCATGTACAAGGCCCTGGATTTCTTCCCTAGCACCACAAGGCAAAAACAAAGATCGACATGAATTTGGGATGGCATATCTGACATGCCCATATGCTGCGTAAACCAAGGAGAACAAAGCAGGTATATGACGTGATTTCCTCACCCTAAGTAGTCTCACCTGTTGGTTCAGCTCAATGTTTGGCTGTGTAAATAGAACTTCCACTATATCTGAAATTCAAATGGAAAAGATACCTCTTAGGAATAAAAAGTAAGGTCCAGATAAAACTAGGCACAATCAATTTTAAAGACAGGATTCCTTAGCAGGGTCTTTGAGAAAACTCTTAAAACACATTTCTCAAAATTTTTGTATCAATAAAAAATCTGAGAAGTAGAGTCATTTCAGGAAAAATATTTTTTCACACAGTCTTGGCATTTGTAGTTTCTTTCATGACATCCTTAATATGACTATTTTTACGTTTGTTATGATACTCAGTATTCACTTAACTAACTTATTCTTAAAAATGCTTCTTTAAAAAATAATTACAAATTTTCCTTGGCTATGTCACTTAATAGTTTATTGGCTATTTCTAATTGTTATTGAGTTTTTATTATTACTATTATTATTATTATTATTTACTATTACTACTATTTTGTATTGTAGGGACAAACAGAAAGTGGTAGGTTTCTGATACATCAAGAAACTCAATTTGTCATTATCAATTACAACAGAAAAAGGATCAACTGTAAATTTATATGCATATGTGTAAATTTAAACAGATGCTCTTTCCAAAATCTAGCAGTTTGCATCAAACTTAAAATGCAAGTCATTAAGGCTTATGTTGGAAAAAGCTAAGCTTGAGTGGCCAAATCTGCTTTTTCCTTAAGATCAGGGTTTGTTTTTCTACTACTGTTGATTTTTTTTGACAGCCTTTCTAAGCCTGAGAGAGGAAAACTGTTTCCCGTCTCTCAAGTGAGAAGTCTGTGCGGTAAGGCCAACAGGCCATATTCCCCCTGTGCTCCACACAGCTTCCCAGGCTAGGCTTTGGGATGATGTTCCAAAGAACTCAAATGGAATAACCAACCCCAGTACTATTTTTGCAAATCCAGCTCCCTTTGGTGAATTTACATTTTTAGCAATTTAAAAATTTATAGAAACAAAAACCTTACCTTTGTGGCCCCCGTGACAAGCCCAGTACAAGGCAGTGCTTCCAGCTTTGTCCAGACCATTCACGCCCACTCGGTTGTCCAGACACTCTCTCAACCAGCTCAAGTTGCCTGCAGGAATTTTCGTTTATAAAAACACAGGAAAAAGTTTTTGTTCTTTGTCATGCTTTTAAATCAATTTCACCCTTCATAAATTTCCATTTTAACTGACTAATCAGCAAGTCTAAAATTAAGACCTGCCCACTAATCCTTTTATTGTGGTATATTTTGACTCCCAGCTTATTAACAGAAAGCATTAACATAAATTTTTAATAGCAATTTGCTGGAAAGAGTTGCCTAAATGGGCCTATTTCAGGTTATTCTACTTTGTAAATATATACGTGGGTATATTGGAGAGAGATTTATATAGACCTACACACACACACACGCATATATACTACACACAAAATTTTTTCTTTTTAAAATTCTGGAACATAGGGAAAAAAAGAAAATATATATATATATATATACACACCTATATATAATACATACAATGTTTTCTTTGTGAAGTTCTGGAATTTAGGGAGAAAATAGCCAAATCTATATATAAACAGAAGCTATTCCTATTCATAAAGTTCTTGCACAAAAACACAAAATAACCTACAAAGAGCTTAGTAGTGCTAAATCAATTATTTTCTTTTGTGAGCTCACGTTTCAGAACAATCTGAAACAGGATGCAATGGACCTCACTAAGGCTTCCCAAAGTGCTCCCTGTTCACTAGCAGGGTTTCCCAACAGCAGCACTATAGCATTTGACATTAGAGAATGCTTTGTGTGGGACCTTTCCTGTGCACTGTAGGCTGTTAGCAATGTCTGCAGCCTACAGATGCCAGAAGTACCGTCCAGTCAAAACGTCTCTAGATCCTGCTAAAGGTCTTCAGAGAGAAAGAGGAGGAATCACTGGTAGTTGATCTATAGAAATAAGCCCAAGATAAGGTCCATCGTTGGCAGCCCTGGCTTTTAACCAGACTGAATCCTGATGCTCACTTCCTCCCCCATGTGGAGAAGTTATCTAAATTTATTAACCTCAGGATGCCACTACTTTCCCACCCTCCAGTTACTTACTCTGGCCACTATAGCTATTTAATTTACACTCTTCAAGTGATGTACTTTTTTTGATGTACTAGGGGTTGAACCGAGGATCCTTTTGTATTTTTTTTTCATTTTGAGACAGGGCTTGCTAAATAATCAAGTTACCCAGGCTGAGCTAGAACTTGTGATCTTCTTCCCTCGGCCTCCCAGAGTGCTCACAGGCAGGTACCATCATGCCCAGCACACACTGCAAAAACCTGTTACACATCTTATGTATAACAGTGTCTGACTCAAAACTTTAAAAGTTGGAAGAGCTGGAGACATGGCTCAGCAGTTTATAGAGTATTGTCTAGCAAGTACATGGCCCTGGATTTGATTCCCAGCACCACATAAACTGGGCTAATGATGCATGCCTATAATCACAGCACTTGGGAGGCTGAAGCGAGAGTATTATATATGTTTTGTGTTTGAGACCAGCCTGGGCTACATAGTGAGCAGAGGACCAGCATGAACTACTCAATGAGATCCTATTTCAAAAGGCAAAAGAGTTATACAATCTGAAGAGGAGCCAGAGTATAAGACTCTATTTCAGAATAAATAAATAAACAGATATTGGAGACCACGTCTTTCCACTTGCTAGTCCCACCAGTGAACGTGTTTACTGACTGCATTGTACAATAAAAATCATACACCAAGTGTGACAGAAGTCAGTGCAAAGACTGCCTCGGGAGGAGGTGATGACTGAACTGGGAAGGCATAAGAGATAATATTCAAGGATGATGAAAATGTTCTAGGTCTTAACGTGGGTGTTAGTTCTATGAGGATATGCACTTGTCAACTCATCAAACTGTATAATTAAAGCGTGTGCATTTTACTGTATCCTTCAATCAAAACAGATCACACCTACCTCGTTTTGCAGCTTCATGCAATGGATTGTCAATGGACTCTGCCTGCTCAGCCACTAGGGTGAAAATAAAAAAGTACAAGGCCAATGTTAAGATCACTTTAGTGCTTTGCTGAAGCCACTCACACCCCATAGTCCCCCAGCTCCTAAGTGCAGAGGCCTGGACAAGGCTCCCTCCCACAGTTAATGTGGATTGAACAAAAAAAAAGCAGATAATGAAACATATGTTTGCTTTAATAAAAAGTGAATTATGTGTTAAGTAAAACCAAGCCAAACGATAAGGCAATAACACAGCAATTAACTATAAATTACCAAAAGCGTGAAGAGGGAACCAAAAGAATGGGGAAAAGAAATCCTTACCACCTATACTCTGAGAGGAGGCTATAAACTAGAATGTGTAAGGAACTGAAGAAAACCAGATCCCTCAAAATCAAAGACTCAATTAAAAAATGGGCAACTGAAATTAATAGGCAGTTCTCAAACCAAGAAGTTCAAATGGCCTAAATACATGAAAAGATGTTCGACACCTTTAGCCATTAGAGAACTGCAAGTCACAACATCACTAAGATATGATCTTACCACAGAGAAAATGGTGTATATGAAATACTCAAATAGCAGTAGACGCTGGCAAGGCTGGGGGTGGGGGAGGAACCCTTTACAATGCTAATGGGATTCTAAACTGGTACACTCACCATGGAGGGCAGTATGAGGGCACCTTAAAAGGCTGAAAATAAACAGTACACTCAATCCAGCAATACCTCTTCTGGATATCTTCCCAAAAGAGTTAAAAGCAACATAGAACAGAGACCCATGTATACCCATATGTTTACAAAAGCACAACTAACAACAGCTAAAATGGTAGAAGACACCAAAATAACTATCAACAAACCAATGGATACAAAAATTGTGGTATGTGTACACAGTGGAGTTCTACTCTTCCATAAACACAGATAGATTTGAGGCTTCTATAGGTAAATGGATGCAACTTGAGACCATCATGCTCAGTGAAGTGAGTCAAACACAGGTTGAATATCACATGGTTTCTCTACTATGAGAAACCCAAAATACAGATATTCTATAGAATGAAACAGGTGTACTAGTGGGATTTGGGAGGGGAGGGTGTAGGAGGCCCACAAGGAGGGAAACGAGACGAGAGGAAGTTATAATATTGATGCTATTATATATGTACACAAATACAAATATATATATATATATATATGGGTAAAAAAGACACATTTAAAATATTTTTGGCAAAGAACAGTACCACCAGAATAAGCTAGGCTGGAGGCCTTAGCCTTCACTCCCACATCCCTGAGGTTTGAGGTTTGACAGACCTTCCTTGAATTTTCTAAGGACTCTTTCCAGCGCTGGAAACCGCTGCCTAATGTTAGCTCTATCAGTCCAAAGATTCACATAATGCTAGAGTCTAAAGTGATCTGATAAATCCAACACTTTCATTATACACACAGGGACACTGAATCGCAGAGATAGCACTCAGATATCTTAATCAGGGCACCCTGTTGATACGAAGTGGAAGAAAAGGGATGAAAGCCCAAGGCCCTAGTCTAGCAGTCTTGCACTCTTTGGTCTCACCTGATCTCTATTTAAAAGTGTCTATTTGTTCTGTCTCTCTCCAATTCAAAGCAACTTCATGGTAGGCGCCACAACTAAATACCCAAGCCCCCACAATGCCATGACAAGCACTTAATGAAAATTACTGCCCTGAATACGAATTAAAAGGGTGGGATTTCTCCATCATAAATGAAAGGGGTAGTCCAAGAAACATTCTGTGATATTGAGTTTAATAACAGCATTTTAAAAATATATTAAAAGCCAAATAAACTGGGACATAAGCTTTTTTAAAGTTAGATTTTTTTCATTTTTTCAAAAATACTATAATAAATTCTCTTAAGGCAAAGAGTTAGACTCACACGGTGTTCATGGTCATTTTATTAACAGGAGGCTCATGAAGTGGAAAATGTCCTAGACTAGCAATGACTCCATTTCTTTCTCCGCTCCAGCTACAAGGAGAAAGGTCTTAAGTATCAGATAATGGAAAATGAAAGCCATTCAGGCAACACTTACCATAATTGCTTGGGATAAGTCCAGTCCTGCCTTTGGAAGTTCCTTTCCACCAATTGGTATCACTCTGGTGCAAGAAAAGTTAATTTAAGTAGTACCAAATCACTTTCAAAACCATTTGGCTCATATGGTGTACTCGTCCTACAAAAGGCACAATAGCCTGGCTCTCACACCCTGGCTCTGGACACACACTTCCCTCATCACTGCATTATAAGTATACACAAGCCTCCGCCTGCAACATATCAAACATACTTTACCACCATAGAGACTCAACCTCATTATTTCTAGACATCATGTTTTAACTGTAACTATGTCAAAATATATCTCTGAAATGTAAGGACTTCTTTAAAACTAGCTACATTATCACAGCCTAAGATTTTTCAGCAATAATTCCTAAGTAGCATCAAATACCTAGGTCAGTATTTGAATTTCCCAGCTGCCCCATAACTTACGATCCCAAGTAAGGATCACACAATATACATTACTGACTTCTTACATTTCTTTTAGTCTGTAAGTGCCCCCCCCCATAGTTTTTTACTGCTTGCAATGTATTCGTTAAAGAAAGCAATTTGTTTATTCCATAAAATTGCAAATAGTCTGGCTTTGCCTGTTGAATACCTGGTTATCATTAAATACATTCTTCTACAATTGTCTATGAATTGCTTGCTACTTGCAGAGGCTTAATTAGAATCTACTTCAAATATGTGGCCAGGTTATTTCACAGGCAGTGTTGATTTCTTCCCTCAGGAAACAAGTCTTACACGATTATCTCAGTTTTTATAATACCAGTTACCACTGAGGATTACTGCCTGGATTCATTATTTCATAGGGGTTATGAAATGGGGATGTTCCATCACTCCCTCTTCATTTAAATAACTAGCATATCTATTTAAAGAGGAAATTTCCCTTATCAACTTTCCAGTTATACAGAGATAAATGCATAGAGAAAAGACAAAAAAAATAATGCTGACTTTCTTCTTTATTGGTTGTCAGAATAAAAAGGTGGTTCCCAAGCTGGGAGCACAGGTCAGTGGTTAAAGCGTTTGCCTACCAGCTGCAATGCCCTGGGTCTGGTTCCTAGCACCACATAAGCCAGGTATGGTGGTACACACCTAGTATCCCAGCACTTGAGAGGCTGAGGCAAGAGAATAGCCATGAATTCTAAGCCAGCCTGGACTACACAGTGAGTTAGTGATCAGCCTGGACTACAAAGTGAGACCTTGTCTCCAAAAAAAAAAAAAAAAAAAAAAACCCGAGTTGATTCCCTAGCATTCTCTCATACTGACTAATGGTGTTTGTTTTGAAGTACCATCAGAAACTCATAAACGTAAACATGGTAATATGTTTCAAGCCTTGGAGTTAGTTCCCAAGTCCTTCCCACATGACCCTAGTATCCTTGGAGGCTGCTACTTTTTCTAGCAACAAAGTACTCTGGGCTTATCTTACTCCTCTTGCTCTGGACCTGGTGCCAGCCATTTCTGAAAGAAGCTTTATACCTTCTAATGGGAAATAACATGTTATTATCAGGCTGGTCATTTTGGGGCCCTTTCAAAGAACAAAGAAGGAAAACTTTTTCTTCTATTATTTTTAGATAAACTACAACATGTGTCCAAGTCAAATGAAGGATGAATGAGTTTCTCCCTGACCTCACTTGACCTTTGTCTGCACACTCTGCTTCCATGCTGACCATCCTTGTGATCAACACCACCGGGCTCATGACTTGTTCGCTCTCATCAACAATACACATAGGACAATCTCAGAATTTACAATAATGCTTCCCCAGCTAGATCACAATTAAAAATAGTTTGCTTATTTCTTTCTGTCCTCCATATATAATCTACTAGAGATGTTTAGTCAAACTACTAAGAGTTAGAGCCACTTAGTGGAACACTTCTCTGTGTAGAGATGCTATTACTAGGGTACAATAACAAGGCCATTTGATTCATTCTGCTTTTAATTTTTAGGAATTTTTTAACTTTTAATTTCATAACCATGTAAAAGTTTACAGATTTCTAAGCTGAATACTCGAAAGAAAGTTTCTTAAAGTCTATTTTCTGTGTTCCTTCCCAATTTACCCTACTTCTGTTCCACCTTACAGAAAAAAATCTACCTTTTCAATCTTATTTTATGACTCACCCTTTCACTTTTTACATTAAATCATGGAAAAGAGTTATGTCCCTTACCTATTTTTAGATAAACAAATATACATTTTTCATCTGGCTGTTTTTCATTTCATTACTTCAACATAAACTATAGATACTCCTCAATTCTTTTATATGGCTGAATAATATCTCATTTGTGGCTATATCAAAGTCTAGTAAACCATTTTCCTAATGAAAAACAAGTATTCTTTTTGATCTTATATTACTATAAATGTACTAAAATTAACAGATGTACATACATACTTCTGTGTACATCCATCTAAATTATTTACAATGTCATAGCTGTATAAAATAGTATTATATTAACTTATCTTTAGTATACATACAGCTTTACAAAAATGTTAGCTGGGCTTACCATATCAGTAATGTAGATAATATCACCTTCCTCGAAGTACAATTCATCTGGCTAAAAGAAAAAATAAGTTCAACTCCATGTGATTTTGCATGAATTAGAACGTACTTCTTTAATTATGAAATTCCAAATTCTAAAGCATGTTCATACATAATGTGGTTCTATTGTCTGTTTGTTTTACTTGCAGTGCTGGAAATGAAAACTAGCACCTTCACACTGAACTACATTCCCAGTCCTTGTTAACTGTCTGTATCATGTGACAGGCTCTCCCTAAGTCACTAAGTTATCCCAGCTTGGCTCAAACTTGCAATCCTTCCTCTTCAGCTTCCCAGAGAGGTAGGATTACAGGGATGTACCACCATACCTGGGTACAACGTGACTTTTAAATACTTATGTTAATACATAAACCACATAACAAAATATTACTAACAAATTAATACACAAATAGTGGGATGTTTCCTATGATGAACAGTAACAATCAGATACAAAAGAAAGGTTCTATACACACATATCTTATATAACAAAAGCAAGGTACTTTTATATCAAAATAGAATATCAATAAAACTTATTCCTATAGAACTTGCAAAAGGTGATTGATGTATGTTTTTTAAGGAATAAATGCCTAGAATATAAAAAAAACTGCTATTTGTTTACACTGACAAACCATTATTATCCCTTTTATGATCATTGAATGGACACTTTATATGAGAATAATTAAAACATACTTCAACCATTAGTAAGCAAAAGAGCTAAAAGATATGAAGCAGGTACTCAGACCACTAGACTAGAAGTACGTCTCAGGGATTAGCTAATGTCATAGGCCATATGTGCTTTGGCCTATACCAGCCAAATGTCCTACCAACTCTCTGGATAAAGCCAGCACATTATCTCAACATCCATTTGCCATCAGTAGGTAACATCTGCCATGACTTTGTGAGTAAACAGGACAATACCTATTGAAAGGGAATTTCAGACATTGGGAACCAGTTACCTCACCAGGCTGAGTAGAAAATGTAGGGCACAAAATTTCACAGAGGTAAGATCACAACAATGCATGAAATATGCACAGAAATTTTTCTATTGTGAGCATGCATTACTTTGATAACATCAATGAAGAAATACCTTTTTAAAATGGCTTTAATATTTTTTATTATAGCTACTATCCCAGACTGATAAAAAATATACTACATAGTAACAAATTATTTCACCTATTCATTTCTCTACTAGTTTGCCTCCTCTCAGTAGGAGACTAGACCAAGTAAGTATGACTAGGAATTTATTTCAAAGCTGATGTATATTATTGTTTTCTCCTGAATATAAATGAAGACTAAATGTATCAACTATTTCATGCTTTAAGCAACCACAATACACAAATATTTAGTTGCAATATACACTTAAATATAAAAGTAATTACACAATGATTAATGATATTGTTAAAAATGGTGGAATTCTAAAAGGCAAATTTCTGAAGTATTTGTTACATTTACACTTCTCTTTAGAGACTAGACTTACAACATAAACTACACAAAATTAGTTAAACCTAGTAGAACCGATGACATGCATTTTACTTTTATTTAAACTAAACATTTAAAAGGAATGAAATTAAAGATCTTTTAAATTTTTCTCTAATCTGCCTCTAAAATGGTCTGATAATCTGATGATCAACAACCAATGTTACTGTAAATTCATGTTGGGTACAGAAAGTGATTAAGTAAACAAATTTTCTTTAGTACTTGCTGAAATCTGAATCATTCTCAAAAAGCTAGTGTCTCAGTTACTTTCTCATTGCTGTGACAAAAACACTCAACATCCACAACTTAAGGGAGGAAAGGTTTATTTTAGCTCACAATTTCAGTTCTCAGTCCATTCACGAGCAACTGGCAAATATGGAAAAACACGGTGGTATCCCAGCTGGAGGAAAGTAGTTCACCTCATGCTGGAGGCCAGATCAGGGAGGAAGGGGGAGGTAGCATATATCCTTCTAGGTCATGCCCCTCCTGTGTCAAGCCTCAGTGTTCTGTCCCTTTCTCGTTAAGCCCCAGTGATCTGCCCTTTCAGTTCACACACCCAGTAATCCACCACACACCTGTAATCCACCACTTAGCTATAATCTACAACATCCAAATACATGAGGCTTTTGAGGGACATTCCAAATCCAAATTCTTAACAAGAAAGAAGACGCACTCAGTACTACAGCAACCCAGAGGGACAGTGCCCATCCCCCTAACAGTAATAGCAAGGCTGGCCTTCTCTGACAATTTTAACACAGTTGACTTTTTCTCCTTAGAAGGCATTAGGGTATAAGCAGGGAGAATAAAAGAAATAGAGTGGTGAGGACCTCATTTCCTTGAGTTTTTTAAGAGTTGAGTTCCGTGCAGAGATTTCCTATCATAGAGCTCTCCTGGGCCGCTCTCAGTCTGCACATGCCCACATCACATCTTGTAATGAATGAATCCTCCTCCATCACAACTTCCACAAAGTTTAGAAGTGATCTTTTCCTATAGTTTTAGCCTCCTTCTAAAATTGGTAAGTTGTCTGTCTAAATTTTCACTTCCAATGAGAATACCCACCCTTGAAACAAAAAGACATGAGGACTGGAGGAACAGCAGTGATTAAAATGCTTGTCTAGCAAGCGTAAGACCCTGGGTTGATTCCACATAAGTGGGACATGGTAGTGCACACCTATAATAGTGCACTCAGAAGGTTGAGGCAGGAGGATTGCCCATGAGTCTGAGACCAGCTTAGGCTACATCATGAGTTGAGGACCAGCACGGGCTACAGAGTGAGACTTGGGAAGAAAGAAAGAAAGAAAGAAAGAAAGAAAGAAAGAAAGAAAGAAAGAAAGACAGAAAAAGAAAGACAGACAAACAGACAAACAGAAAAACAGACAGACATGAAAAAGCACAGAAATATATAACTTTAAAAAGTATACACACACACATGCACACACACGCACACAAAATCCTACAATTAGTCTTTCTCATAAAATAAGTCAGGGAACGGGAAGCAACTGCTTGACGAACACATGGTTTGGTCAAGGGTATTGAAACTATTTGCGAACTATATATATATATCTATATATATCTATATATATGTATGTATTGGTTGCACAGTACCACGTACTTAAACATCATTGAAATGAACACTTGAAAAGGATTACCTTTATATGACTTTTACCTCAAGTTATAAAAAGTAATAAAGTTAAAGACAGTTCAAATGCCTAGTGTCTTTTAAACAAGGCTTGCCCTTTGTGGTTTACTAAAGTGCATCATTTGGAAAATGCCACTAAGTCTAGTCACTTTGAAACTTGTCAGTGCTGATTTTCTTTCTAAATTAATGACTGTTGGTCAATAGTGATGTTTGCCGCAAGCCACCATTAGGCCAGGCTTGTTTTTCCACCAAGGCAACAAAAGCTAGTCGGTATCAGTAAGGCAAAAAAAGAGCTCATTATTTTATTTTTTAACTGTAAAAATTGAAAGCAAATAGTTTATTCTCTTTTAAAACAAGGGA
The DNA here is from genome assembly GCA_004027205.1 of Ctenodactylus gundi. Lineage (NCBI taxonomy): Eukaryota > Metazoa > Chordata > Mammalia > Rodentia > Ctenodactylidae > Ctenodactylus > Ctenodactylus gundi. The sequence continues at coordinate 2,047,799 of PVKB01000002.1, read as the reverse complement.
ACTGGGCTGGGTTCATAGTTTCCAAACGTACAATCCCACTATCTGTAAAATATCTTCTTCCACAGACACTAGGAATAGTTTTCCCTAACCTGGCTAAGAGGGGGTATCTGCCCAATTCTCCCAACTGCTGGACACTAAGGTAATTTCATAATTATAATAAAATCAGATTTTACCTACAGTTTTCAAATTTTCCATTAAGACACCACCAGCAGGACATCTGACGTAAACTGTTTGACGAGGACCTACTTTTAAATCCTTGGCATCAAGGTAAATATGACTTAATGACATTAAGCATGTCTGTATTTCTAGCTTGTTCTCTGGTTTTTAACCATATGCCTCTCTCCTCTTTCCTTGAAAACCCACCAGCTATTAGAACAAGTTAGTGGCTGGTGTCACAACGATGAGTACAAACTGGTAACCCATATCCACTGTTAGTTCAGATTTCCTTGGCAAAATGAATAAATTTCATTGATTTATACAAATGTGCATTTAAGAAACATTTACAAAAATTGTGGTATGCTTTGGAAATTTTTTCAGATTTGACTACTTAAAAAACTAATAAGAAAAAAGTCAAATTCCTTAAAATGGTTTTATTTAATAATGTCTAGTTTTTATTATGTGTCAGGTACTTGCCTGGGCCTGTACAAATATTAATTTAATCTTCACCAAGAAAACAATGATTTGATGCTATTCTTACCACCATTTGACAGGCAAGAGGCTTACCCAAGGCTATAAAGAACCCAGACTTGAACTCTAATGGACTGTAGTCTCCATTCGTAATCCCTACCATGCTTACCCTCACACAGAAGCATCAGGCACAGCCTTCTTGGTCATCATGTGCTATGACCAGATTATAAGCTGGTAGCCCTAAAAAACAGCTCCTTCCTCACCCCATCCTAACCCCTTAACAGAGCAGTACGACAAAACCAACAGCAGTATTGACTACTTGGGAAGTGTATTTGACCTCTTTTGGTCTTTGTAACAACCTCACCAGGAATACAATGAATTATGTCCATTTGGGATTGCAGATATAACTTCTATTTCACAATCAGAACCAGAGAATTTAAAAGAACTTGCTACAAATTGGGGTAAGGGGCAGGGCTGGGCTCTGAACTCAGCTTTTGATTTCATTCTCCAGCTTCAACCTCCACTCATGGGACTACAAAACCAGTGCGGCCCTACAAATGTCACATGACAGGGCACAGCAGGGCAGGGCTCTGCCTGTTTCCCTTCTGAAATCAATACTCCTCCAGCCTGGGAAACACTGTTCGTTCACCAGTGGTATGTCATCACATCTTTCCAGCCCAGGTACTTTATTGCACTAGGGGTTGGGAGAGAAATAAAAACCAAGCAGGGCAGGGTGATACCAGGCTTTCACCTTTAAGCAAGACAGTTAAGAAATGAACTAGCAAGAGGAACCAGAAGCCACAAGCTGCCTGGTGTCCAAGCTGTTCTACAGATCGCAAAGATAGACTGAACACAGCTAGCTGTCACATTTCCTAAGGGAGGGATAGCAGCTAAAAGCAAGAGCAAGGCCTCCCCAGGGCACTACACATGCTGACAAAAGCCCTACAGCATCCAGCTTGGCCCTTCAGTCATTCCTGGTCCCCATGACTCTGAAGAGGCCAGGTCAGTTTGGCATGTGCTGCAGTCTATCTGTTCCTTCTGAGGAGATGATCATCGGCCATAAGAGAAAGGATCAAACAAAGCTCCTAGCATTGTTCAACAAAAATCCTCATTCAGAAACAAATATAAATGAACCTAGTTCTAGGATGGTATGAGAAATTTAGGAGCCAGGCATAGTGGCTTATACCTATAATCCCAGAACTCAGAAGGCTGAGACAGGAGAACTGCCATGAATTCAAGGCCAACCTGGGCTATATGTGTTCAGAAACAGTCATTCAGAGTGACACCCTATCTCAATAAACAAACAAACATAACAATGAAAAGAAAGAGTTAGTAACAGAAATAGCATGGACACTTCCCCAAAGAAGAATGCTTATCAAAGTAGGGAGCTACCTATTTCATTAGATATGACCCCTTCAACGTCTGGATTATAGGAAGGTAAGGGATGTGAGCAACAGGGCTTGAGGTGGTCATTACTGACCACAGCCTTGAATCTCTGGGACCAGGGATGTTAAAAAAAGTCACACTTTCAATTCATGTATGTACATATTATGTATGCACATATATATATTATTGAACGTGTACTTTTCTCTTATATAATCAACAACTAAGATTTAAAAACTCCATCTCAGAGAAACTCCATCTCAGAGAAACTCCATCTCAGAGAAACTCCACCTCAGAGAATCAGAGGTAAATTAACTGCCATACAAACTCATCAAAAATATTTGTTAAGTATCTATTAATATAGACAACACTATCTTAAGAGGAACAATCATTCCATAATAGTAATGGCAACTTTATACATTATTATACTTAATTTTCACTTAAACTCTATGAGATTATTATTATCATCATTCTATGAGTGAGACAGAGAGGCTAGGTAATTTCTTCCAGTTAAACAGCTGCAAAGGAAGCAGGTGGGCCCTAAAGCCCAGTGTAGGCTCTGAGCTCTTGTGCTCTTCTGCTTCCCTAGACACTGCGGATGACAAGGACTGAAAAGGCAAGTTAAGAGGGGGAGGAACCACCCACTTCTGGCTGGAGTGGTCAGAGAAATGTTTATGGAAGAGAAAGTAGTTCATTTTGCTTAGCAGGGGCTATGAGCCTAGAAAGTGTTCAAGATGGATTCCACTGTGGATCAGATTTTCCCAGAAAAGAAAGGAGTAGAATGTAGCTAGAAATGGGGGACGGACTACAGAAGACCATATCCCACTGAAGCTGATCATGAGACATTTCAAGAACATCAGTAAGACAAAGAATACAGGCAGATGAAGAAACTGGGAACCTGTGCGCCAGAAGCGAGTAAAGGCAAATGGTCAGGAGGAGCCAGAGAATGAAGAGGAGGTCAATTATAAAGAACGAAGATAAAGCCAAGAAAGAACACTGAAGAAAGTGTGGAGAAGGAGTTGGATATCACCGAAAGTCTCAAAACAAAGTGACTGCTGCTCTTCAGTGGGAAGGAGGCAGCAGAGAATGATCTATCTACTCACTGGGTGGCTCAGGAAGGCAACTAACACCACTCCTTCCTCTACACTCCTCAAGAGTCAAGCAATCTAGGAAACAAATGGCAAGGACAATCAAAGGAATGAGATGATGGTCCTGCCTGGGAGCAGGGGTTAAAAACTACTTTTTCTGGGCCATTCACTAAGGTTACCAAGTGGTGGCTTTAAATACTTATGTTGAAGTCCTAACCTCAAGTACCTCAGAATGTGACTTTATTCAGAGATGGGATCTTTGGAGAAATAACTAAGTTAAAAGGAAGTCATGAGGGCAAGCCTTCATCTAAAGTGAACAGAAGAAGAGGGGATTAGGACACAATCATAGAGGACTGTGAAAACAGGGGGAGAAGAGAACCATCTTCAAGCTAAGAAAAAGCTCCAGGAAATCAACCCTGCCAACACCTTCATCTTGTACTTCTACCCTTCAGAATTTCAAGAAAACACATTCCTGTTATTGAAACCACTCATTCCATGGTACTGTTGTTACAGAAGTCCCAGCAAACTAACACTCCTCTTACCCTCACCCACACAAGAGAGATGTCACTGGAACCTCTTAGTAAAGTGCTTGCCCAAACCTTTCTTTATCTGGAAACACTTTTTTTTTTTTTTTAACAAATACCTGGAAGAACTCATCTGCATCTGCACAAGCCCCACTTAAGAGCCACTACTATTTAATGGTGCTTACCAGATGGATCACAGGAGATTTAACTGCAGAGTAGCCAACAGTATTCTCATTTTTAAAAGGAAATAGGCAACTTTTGGGCAATATAGTGGCTCAGTAACACAGCTGTGCAATGTCTCCTGGTGGACTCACTTAAAAATTTGAGAACATAATTTTTAAAATGCCCATTTGACTGATATAGGAGATGAAAAAGTGCCCATCAACGGAAAGGAGACCACGAGAGGGTCAAAAATCCTGAAGACACATTAGAAGCACAAGAAAACAGCCCTGGAATCTGCCCAAGGGCTGGAGCCACCAACATCCACAGAGGAAGGAAAGCCCAGAGCCCAGAACCTCTGAGTGAGGTAAGCACTCATCAGGAGAAGTGGGAATACTTACATCAGGAGAAGTGGGAATTGGCAGCAGCTAGTAGCCACAGCCTTCAAAACCCCTAGTGCAAACTGCTAACACACGGCGAACTTCCCCTAAAAAAAGACCTCCTGGAGCCTAGACCAGAAGCAACATTTGGCAACCATGGAGACGGTGAAATAGACAAAATCCATTTTTTAAAAAGAGCCCGAGCCTACACTCTTTAGAGTTAAGGACAGCTCAGAGGGTGCACCAGGATTTTAGGGGTCACTCTTAAAATACAGCCTGAGAAGAAACCGGCACAGGAAACAGTTGCAGAGAGGAAAAAAAGGCCATCCACACCCTGAGCAGTTTGGGTGGTAGTGAGAGCACCTCTGAGGGTAGAGAGCCCCACCCTCAGAGGTCAGAGAGCTTTGCTGAGGGAACTGGGGGTGATCACAACAACTCAAAGGTCACCGGACTACTTGGTACCCCCTGACTACTTACTGCCAACACAGAATTCAGGCAGCGTTGAACTCACTTGCCACATCCTCATACCCATTCAAAGAAATTTCTTGGCTAGGCCTCTAAAGTAAAGTCCATCAACAACAGAAACCTGGGAAGAAGACAACGCAACAGGACACACATGGAAATGCCTGAGACTCCAGAAACTAATGTCATGGCCCCTGAAATGTGGAGCTTGTAGGGAAGGAAGTCAAAAAGCAAATAAATGAGTCAGTCAGTTCAAACAAGATATTCTCAAAGAAATGCAAGCAATGATCCAGCAGGCTTAAAGAGGAACTTACTAAACAATAGTGGTCCTAATAAATACAAAGTTTATTGAGTATATAGAAGTCACAAATAAAAAGTTGGCTGAGGTAAATAAGAAAATGTAAGATAGGAAGGAACATTTTGATACAGAAGTGGAAATTCTGAAAAGAAATCTAGATGGAATTCAGGATATTAAAAATATACTTGAAAGCAGGAAAAGTTCTCTGGAACAACATGAGGACAGAGTTTCAGACCTTAAAGACAAGGCTGAGGAAACAAATGCTTTACTTAGGCATGACTCCAAAATTAGAAAAGATAAAAGTAGCTGGATTTAACAGCTGATAGATGACTTAAAGAGAACCAACCTCAGAACTATGGGTATATGAGAAAGAGCAGAACATACCACAGAAGGTATAAAGAATTGATACACTGAAATACTCCAAGAAAATTTCCCAAATCTAGGAAAAGAAATTTTCAGGTACAAAAAGTTTATAGAAGACCAAGTAATCGCAACCAGCAACAAGACTCGCCATGACGTATCATAATCAAAACCTCAGAAATTCAACACAAAGAGAGAATATTAAAAGCAGCAAGAGAAAGAGTCATTATTATTATTTTTAACCAAGGCAAACCATTTGAATTACCACAGATTTCTCAATGCAAACTTTAAAGAGCAGGAGTGCCTGGAGTAAGATCTTTCAAGCTTTTTTAAACTATAGCAAGTGTCAATCCAGGTTGCTGTATTTAGCAAAATTATCCCTGAAAATTGAAGGAGAAGTAAAACTTTTCATGACCAAGAATCCCTCAAGAAATGTGCAACCAATTGCCCACCACTGTCGAAAATACTTGAAGGAATCTTTAAAAGAAACAGAGAGAAGCAGCACCAAAGAACATAGGAGAAAGGAAACATCGAAAAAGAAAGTGTAACAAAAAATAGACATCGATCATTTGAATTGTAGCCAATTTAAAGAGTACCAGCTTTCTCATAAAACCTGTGGAACTCCCCATAATTATTTTTATTATTAGTTTGCAAAACATAATAATTATATCCAACACAGAGAATAAAATCTTAATCTGTGAAACTTTTTGATGTGTATGATGTGTAAAGATACTCAGCTGGGGTTGGAGTGGCATAAGACAATGGTTTTGATTTGGGATATTTTTAGTTTTAAAAACTGTAAGAGTTGGTAAATAAGTGGTTTAAGGGGTCTTTTTCCCGAAGCTGTCATTAAGTGATAAAGGGTAAAAGTTCATGTACCTTGATCCATTGGCTAAGAACTTAACTACTAGCTCAATCTGTGATTCTTGAACTTTACTTTTCAATTTCATGCTCTGTAACTAAATGTGTAATAATAATAATAATAATAATACTCATTTCTTCCCACTCCTCATTGGGAAAGAACTCTTTAAAAATTCTGAAATAACTAAGTATGCCATTGTATCTATTCGTCTATGTGCGATACAGTTTTGTGATACAGACTTAAATTCATTTAATGTGGGAATTCAATATAGACCTGAGTTCATCTAAGTAGCAATTCACTTATTTGGACTTTGATGTAAGTTTAGCCTAAGAAAACTGATTGATGTAATGATAACTAGTATGTTTTTAATGTACACACATTTACTTTTCATTATTCAGCTAAGGAATTTGAGATTTAACTTCTCTTTTTTTTTCTTTCTTACACTTTCTTGCCTTATGAATCCCACTGTTACAGTTCTTTTCTTATATGGACTGGTGAGCAAGGCTATGTTAAAGAACGTTAACAAATATATAAGAAAATACAAAAAAGGAACTTTTGGCAAATCATCCCAATAAAAGGCTTTCTTGGACTAAAGAGTAGTGATCTGAGTGGTGAGGTGAAGTGAATCAGATGCAGAAGATTAAATATGTTAAATATCACATGGTTTCTCTATACAGGAAACCCACAGCACAGGCATCCAAATGGATGTGATAGTGGGAGTTAGGGGGGATGGGAAGGGCCAGAAATGGGAAGGGGAAGAGTTTACAATGCTGATGTGATACATATATATATATATATATATATATATATATATATATATATATATAGATATAGATATATACACAAACATACATACACATATATTCATACACTAATAAAATAGGGGGGAAAAAAGGAACTAATGGCCTAGCGGTTAGTGAATAAATGCCAGATTCGGGTTTCTAGGCAGGCCCTGACCTAACAAGCCTGATCTCAGTGAATCAGAAACCACTTCTTTTTTGCAACCTTCTGAGAAGCCTGGCTCTGGGTACAGCTGGCCCAGGGCAAATTCAGATGCAGCTGGCAGCAAAGTGGCTGCCTATGGAGAGGACATTTTAGTCTCTAGCACATACAAGAGAAAAGACAGTCAATTCTCTTCTTGGTATTTTTGGTTGTTGTTGTTGAGACAGGCTCTCACTCTTTAGTCCAGGCTGGTCCTGAACTCACTATGTAGTGTTGGCTGGCCTCAAACTCACAGCACTCCTCCTGCCTCAGTCTCCCAAATGCTACAATTAGAGGTACACACTGTCATACCCAGCTAATTTTTTATGTCAAGCTGGGGAATTGAAACCACAGGCAACTGCTTTAAACACTGAGCTATGCCACCAGTCCACTGTTTTTTCTCCTTTGCCTTCTAACTACATCTGGGCTCCCTGCTTCATTTTTAATGTCAACTGTACCAAAATCCTCCAACTCCTAGATGGCTTTCCATACCTCACCTAAAGGAATTCTTCTGACATCTTTTTTATCTAATCAATCCCATATCCAGAACCTTTCAGTTGCCTCCCCTCTCAGCTGTAGTAAAGCCCAAAGGAGACCCTCAAGGTCTGACATGGTCTGCCCTAGCTCTCCATCTTCCCTCCAGGCACTCATCAACCACCACTGCTCTGTCAGCCATGATTTTCTGAATGCACTGAACTTCTTACTGTTTCTAGATACCACTTATACCTGCTGTGCCCTTCATTCCCTCACTTCCTTCAAGTGTCTGTTCCGAAGTCACCTGTATAGGAAGGTCATCTCTGGAACCCTACTAAAAACAATACTGTTCCTTCCACAGACTTCTTTGCCCCTCTGTAGTGGCCACCCATTGGCAATAATAGAATTAAACTCTTATAGTAGATGTCTATTAAGAGCCACCTTGCCAACTCAAAGCAAAGACAACATTGTAACAAAAGTGGCAATACTGGACTTTAAAAGAGACACACTCAACCTCTTCAGGAGTTCCTTCTGATCCATTCATTCTAAGAGTTGATACCTGTTACGCCTCCCTAACTGAGGCCAGGAAACCTTCTGTGATCTGAACGGACCTTCTGAACTAACACCAAAAAGCTCTCTGTAAAGAGGGAGAAAATGCTCTTATCGAACTGTATCTTCAGGTATGGAAATTCAAGCACAATTCAGGTGCTGCAGAAAGAGCAATAGGGTGCTGTTCAACATTCTCTGGATAATCTCTTTTGTCACCTAGCCTTTTCATATTCTCAAACTCTTATAAAAGACCCCCATTTCTCAGCTGATACGTGGTTCTTCTCTTGTAACTCACCTGTTATTCCCCTTGAAAGTTTAAGAACTAGATCAACCCTTATTCTTATCCTTCACTCCAAGGTAAATTCTTTTCACCTGCCCCCAACACCAGCTCACCGGCTCAGGATGCCATGTATTTTCCTTCCGCAGCTTTTATCCCTGGCAGTCACATCCCTTGTATGCCTACTGCTGAGGTTTGGATCTGGAGGAAACACAAAAGCCTCAGTACCTATGGATACTGTGTACTGTTTGGAGCTGGCTGCAAGGGGCAATGCTTAGTGCTTGACCTGGACAGGCGTTTGCTGGTTCTGCCCTTCCTCCTGGACTGGTCTGTGTTCTGCTATGCTGTGAGGAGCTCTGTCTCTACTGCACCAGCTTTGGTTCCAGCTCCAGCCCTACCATGTGATTCTACCATCATCAGTTGTCCATAATGAACTGAGACCCTCTGCAACTGTGAGCTAAAATAAATCTTTTCTCCCTAAAGTTGTGGGTGTTGGGTATTAAGAGTAACAGTGATGAGGAAGTAACTAAGACACCCACAGTCAATTTCTCCCCATTTCACAAGTCTTTTCTGTTGGTGCTGCACTCTATCCAAGGTCTAGACCAGTGTCAACACTAACAGACTCACTAAACTACTGACGAATGAGTGGATTAATGGATGGACACCAGAAATTCTAACAACTGAAACTGCATACAGCAGAGATACTACAAACTGCTCTGAGAGTCTGGCAGAAAGGGCCATTACAGGAACCCTGAGGCAAAAAAATCAAGGGAAGAATAAGAGAAGGCTAGCATTGGGTTCACAGGAAAGAGGAGGGCTAAGGTAGTCATGCTTTATATAAAGGCCACTTGAAGATCTGCAAGCAGGCTGTGCCCCACATGCCCCAAATCTCAGTACTTAGGAGGCTGTGGCAGGAGGACTCGCATGAGTTGAGACCAGCCTGGGCTAGACAAGGAGTTCAGAACTAGCCTGCACTAGAGAAGGAGATTCTGTCTCTAAATAAATAAATAAATACAAAAATTCCACCCTCAAGCGCAGATTTCCGCAGACTGTTTTGTAAACTGAAATCAAAAGCCAGTTTTGAGCAAGGCCTGATGGAACAGGCAGGCTGAGATAAGAGGATCCCAAGTTTGAGCTCAGCCTGAGAAACTTAATAACTTAGTGAGACCTTTTCTCAAAAACAAAACAAAACAACAACAAAAAAAAAAAAAATGGCTAGGAATGTACCTCAGGGGAAGGCCCTGGGCTGGATCCCCATTCCAAAAAAAAAAAAGCCAGTTTTGAAAAATGAGCAAATTACTTCTGTAATCCCCCCGTACTATATACTATGAAAGGACTTCTGCTCATCTGTGCATGGCAAAGATGATGATTTGAGGTGTTCACTCAACCATCTTCTTCAAAGCTAGCTTTGAATAAAAATCCTTTTTCCTATTTACTTTGACAAATGATACCTTTGATTGGTATGGTAGTGAGCAGACATCTGGATATAAGGCTTAGAGTACCCAATAACACAACGTCTGTTAAAGAAAAAGCAGACCAGTCAGGCAGAGTATCTAAATAAAATTGCCTTTGGTTGTGATGTCAATTTTAAAATTAAAAACTGAGTAATAGATGAGTTTGGTGGTGCAAGTCTGCGATCCTAGGCTTAGATAGGAGAATCACAAGTTTCAGCCCAGCCTGGACAATTTCGTGAATTAGTGAGACTCTATCCCAAATTCTAAAATAAAAAATGAGCTGGGCATGTAGTTCAATGTGAAAGCCCTGGGTTCAATTCCCAGTAATAAAAAACAAAACAAGACATTCACCAAGCCCTAAATACTTACAGTTCTGGGTTCAAATGTATACAGAGCTCTGAAGACTTTAACTTGCCCTAAAAGAGAAAAAAAAACATCAGGATTTTTTTTATTTTAAAATTTGCCCTCTGTTATATTATCCATTACTTTCTTCAGAATTCCCTAACAAAAAGTCACTAACAGATAGTTATTTTGAGTTAAGCACCTTTTCTATATAGCAACTATTTTAAATACTTTTTTAATAAATGTAACAATAGATATAAACACCTCTGGAAGAAGATTTTGCTCCCTCCTAACAACAGGAGCTACATAATTATCTGAATTGTCCTATGGAGCCAGTCCTTCTAATCCTAAGATATAAGGTTAAAAACATAAAGGCAAACTGGGTATGGCAGCTCATATTTGTAATCCTGGCCCTTAAGAGGCAGAGGCAGGAGGATCGCCAGCCTGGGCTACAGACCAAGTTCAAGGCTAGCCTAGCCTACAAAGATCTTGTCTCACAATCCCCCACTACCACAAACACATATGAATCTGAACATAAGAAAACACAATGTGAAAGTCTACACTGGGTTAATCTATCTATCGATTTATCTATCTATTTTTTTATTTTTTGAGACAGGATCTTGCTCTCTAGTTCAGGCTGATCCTCAACTCACTATGTAGCCCAGGCTAGCCTCGAAACATGGCAATCCTCCCAAGTGCTCAGGCATGTGGCACCATGCCGTTTTGAATTACTATTCTTATATCAGTGGGATAGGATTTTTTGCTTTCCGAAAGAAAAAGGGGGTGGGGGGCTGGAGGAATGGCTCAGTGGTTAAAGCACTTGCTAGAAAGCACTAAGTCAAGCACTAAGTGCCAGAGTTTGATTCCCTAGCACCACATTAGCTGGGCATAGTGCAGCATGCCTGGAATCCCAGCCTTCGGAGTCTGAGGCAGGAGGATTACCCTGAGTCCAAGACCAGCCTGGGCTCCATAATGAATTCAGGACCAGCCTGGACTACACAGCAAGAAAATAAATAAATAAATAAATATAAAGAAAGAAAAAATACTAAAGATAAAGTAAGTTTTTGAGAAACCTGTGATTCCATTAGGTTCCCAAACCAAACAATGGAATACCCAAGCAAAGAGGAGCCTATGAGCACTGTCTCTCGTCATACACCTGCCCTCTGCAGTGCTACCACAGCATTCTATATCTTAATCATTCATCTTGTCAGCCCATGTCACCTGAGAGCAAGAAACTCAATCTGTTCAATTTCCCAGCACCTACAGGACACACAGCATAAAGTTAATAAGTTTGGTAAATGAATACCTAAGTACAAATTCAAACAGTACAGGATCTACACAGAGCAAAAAAGAGGGGAGAGGCGTCTTCATGAAATAAACAGATTTGGGAAACATATTAAAATAGAAGCAATATTTATTAAAGGGGTGTTAATATTTCAGTTTCAGCACTGGAAGACACATTACAGAAGATATCTAAAACAACCCCCTGATTCAGAACAGTGGCCTTCAAGGAAGGACACAGAAGTCTACTTCAGAAATTATTTACATTTTTATCCTACTCTTTTTCATGCCCATCTGAACATATAAGATATTGTCATAATATATGACCATATCTAACTATAAATAAATATAAATTGGATGTGAGTACTCAAAAACCTTTGGTTGACAGAATGTAAACATGAGAACAAGTAACTTTGTTGTTCTATGAATGAGATATCCTAATCTCTAGCCCAGAGCCTGGCACATAGAAGACACTCAATAACTATTTATTAAATAAAAAAAAAAATGGGTGACTAGAGAAGTAAATGGAACAAGTACTCAGAGAAGTGTGAAAACTAGTTAGTAACTTGGGGCAGGAGGAATATCTTAGTGATTAAAGCATTTGCTTGAGTTCAAGGGCAGCCTGGATTACAGAGTCAGCTCAGAACCCACCTGGGCTAGAGTAAGACCCTGCCTCAAGAAAAGAAGGAAAAGAAAAGCTGTAATCCAGAACAACACTCCTCAATATCAAGTCTCACAATGACAGGAAACCTCTATCTCTGTGCATCGAGTGCCACATGTAGCTATTTGAGCACACTAAATGTGGCTCAAGTGGCTAAGTAATTGATTTTTAATATTTAATTTTTAATTAAATTAAGTTGTCACACATGGCTAATGGCTAAGGATTCACGTGTAGAAAATGAGAAAATAGGAAATGATAACCATTACGGGAGAATTCTGTGAGTCAACTCTGACACATCTAAGTAAGGATCATTTGAAAAATGCTGTGCATTATTCATAACAGCCAAGAGAAAAAATACCCTCTCCTTTTTACAGTCATTTTTCTCAGGTATTTGCTCACAGTGACAAAAGTCCAACACATAGAAAGGAAGGTTATACAGCAGTATACCTTGTGTCATCCTAATTACCTTACCACACACAGACACACCAATGTACAAACACACACACTGCCGTAGAATGTCACCACCATTTTGGAGTGCCTTTCTCATTCTACTTCACACTATTGTTTCTGTTCCATGTACTGTGCAAGGGTGACCTTTACTGTCCATAAACACAGCAGCAGTCCCTTTGTGTGGGGCAGGAAGAGGGAATCATTCCTTCTCTTACCGGGATAACACAGAAGCACGGGACATGTCCCTGCCGCTTGGTATGCTACCAGGAAACAGCTGCTCACAAAACAGTATTTTAAACTTAAAAGTTAGATTTTCTTCTTTTAGAAGTGGAAGCAGTTTTTTTTTCCAGGATTCTAACGTTCCCCATCCCACCAGCGAAGGTCTTAAAGCCCAGCTTGGCCGGCACATTCAGTGTGACACACTGGAGACATCAGCACAAGCCCATCCATCCTAAACAGCAGGACATATAAGGGAGGGGAAGCAAAAAGGACAGGGCACCTCCTCCTGAACCCAAAGATATGAGGATGTCACAGACAAAGAGGCTAAGGAGCCCCGCCAGGGCGTAGGAACTCCACCCCAATCTGCCTTGACCTATGACCCAAAACCCACACAGATTCTTTACAAGCCAGTTCTGAAAATGCAAATTATTTCTGTAATCATTCTACTCCTCTGTCTGCTACTGGAAAAGACTTCTGCTCTTCTGCGCACAGTGAAAATCGCTGATGTGAAGTACTTCACCATTTTCCTCAAAGCCAGCTGTGAGGAAAAAAATCTTTCTTCTGACTTCCCATAAAACTGGTCTCCTGATTTGGTCGGAGGGTGAGGATGCCAACCTCGTTCTCTCCGTTCTCCTGGGCAGTCAAGGGGAACCTTTATCTGGCCAAGGGGCACCTAGATCTTTACACCATCATTCGCAGGCTACACAAAACCGCCAGCCTAAAGACAAGCCTTGCGAGACCTTGGGGCAGATGGCAGCCAAGTAGCAGAACTGCTCATGACCCCTTACAGGCCCATTCAAAAAGCTGAGATATAAAAACCGCCCGCTCAACTCAAGCTACGAGAGGGAGGACAGCTCCAAGAACTGAAAGGGGGCAACAGGAAAGCTGGAAACCCCAAAGACACGTCAGAAGCTGAGGAAAACACCAGCCTGGGAAGCCACCCCGGAGGCCTGTTTGGAAAGGGCCAAGAGCAGCAGACATTTGCAGACTGAGGAAAGCCCAGAGCCAGGAGCCTCAGACCAAGGGCTGAATTAGCCTGGTAGGGCTGGAGCAGCAGCTGGAGTGCTTGCCCAGCACGCACAGGACCCTAAGTTTGATTCCCCAGCACCACATATGGGCGTGGTAGCAGGTGACCATAAACACAGCACTCAGGAGGCTGAGGCAGGAGGACTGGTGTGATTTTGAGGCTAGCCTAGGCTCCACAGTGAGTTCAAGATCCCTCTGGACTATAAAGAAAGACTCTTTGTCAAAAAAAAAAAAAAAAGGAAGAAAGAAAAAGAAAAGAATTACCTGCTATATTTGGTAAATGCTTTATTGTTACATAATTAACTCACCCCTAATGTGAGGGTTGCCTTGGCTGAGCTGAACCAAATGATTTCACAGGTCTAAGTATGTAGCCTCCAGGCCAGATGTTCCCCACCCTGTCCTAGGGAGAGGTTTGTAAGCAAAAACAAAAGTGAAAAAAAAAGTGGGGGCTTGTTTTTTTGTTGTTGTTCTTTTTTGGGGTTTTTTTTTGTTTTGTTTTGTTTTGTTTTTTTAGCCCACACTTGTACCCTGTCAGCAGAAAGGAAATCAGACCAAAGAAATAGCTGCCAGGAGGAATATTTTCTGCTGACTGTATTCTCTCTCTAAGAGGAGAGATTAGCTATCTTAATTACTTCCAATTTTCCAAAGGGAAGTCACACAAGCAGTCCACTTGTGACCAAAATCAATAATAAGAGGACTTTCCTGTTCCGTGAAGAGAATTAAAAAATTGAGAAGTGGGGCTAATTTTGGAACCAAGATCCAATGTCAACTTAAAGGGCTTAGGTAAAATTCAATAAAAATCAAAGAACATGAAAACAAACACATGGTGTGTGACTAAACCACTGATTTTCATAACTATCTTTTGTGACAGTCTTATTTAAAATGTTCACAGTTGAAAGGAAGTAGAAGGTTTTATTTGTATTTTGATTTATATGAAATACTGAAGAGCAGGCAACTTAACTTCTTAGGCAATCATACCAAGGAACAATTTCATTGGTGTAACGCTGTAGAAAACACTTTCACACGCATAGTTACATATACTGCCTAATGTTATGACATCAGCCTCTGGTTAAGCCACTTTAATCCATACACTATACATGCTTGGGCTTTAATGTACTCCATTTTCAAAGATGAGTCAACTGAAAATTAAAGAATGCAACAGAAGCAGCTGGAGGTATGAAAGCAAGGCAGAAAGAAGAAAAACGAGTTTCATGATTCCAGTTTAACAACCTTCTGAGAAGAGCAATAATACTTAATTCACTGATGATTGTTATATCCTATTTAATTGAACTTTAAGCAATGGTCTATAGATCTACAAGTGTACAGAAAGTTCATGGTTAGAAATTAGGGTGCTCTCTGTTTTTATATTATATTTCTGTCAGACATGTTTTTAAAAATCCAACAGTAAACATCATAATAGAGATGCTCAAGAACAGGCACTATATCAATTTCAAATTTCTTCAAAGAAGGCAAATTCATAGATGTAAAATAGTTGTGCTTTTGTATATACAAAGATGCCAAATATATACACCTTTCTGGGACTTTCTGAGCTTGATCATTTTCTCAGATACGTCTGCTCAAATATAGCAGAGAAAGCCGATCTAAGAAGACCATGGGAATGATTTGAAACCACCCTGGAATTCACCTGACAAACACTGAAAGGAGCTTAAACTTTGTCTGATGCTTAAGTGAATCTTGCATGAATTGACAGTATATGAATAGTGCAGAACAAGGATTTAAACAGGGCTGGTCTCTACAGATAAATACATAAGACAAGCAGATTCCCATTAACAGCAGCAACAGGCATTTTCAAACTCCTTGTTTGGTCACCTGGCCCTTTCCTTTTCTCCTGTCCTACAGGGAAGAAGCTAGTCCACTAATCATCTGCCACACACTTTTCTCCGCCGCAAGCCTGGGTGCAGATTTCCATAAATGACCCTTGTCCGAGGGAGTGAGTTGAGGCAGACTAAGATAAAAAGAGGAGATCTGGGACTGGATCTTTTATAGGCCAGGGGCAGAGAAATTTCTGCTTCCTAGGTATAGAACAATATATCCCCAAGGCCCTAAAACTGCACTTAACTTAAAGCTTACAAACTCGAACACAGAATTTCAACTCGATTTTACTCTCTGTGTTCTAGGAAAAACACCAAAAAGGCTCTGCAAGAGGGAGAAAGATGGGGGGTTGAGGGAGTGAGAAGGGGAAAGGGAAAGGGACATGATATGCACATTAAATTTTTTTTAATTTAAAAACAAATATCACTTGGGGAAAAAAAAGACTGCCCACTCTAAGGAACAGTTGTGGGGGAAAATAAAGCACAAGGAATAAGCACCCATCCAAAATTATCAGACTCTAGATATCTACATTAGATTGAGCATTTCACTGATCTCCTGGAGAACGTTTTAAAGCATGAGACATTTGAGAGGGGCTTCATTTGAATTGACTACTATGTACCACTCTAAGGACTGCAGTGAAGAATCCAAACAATAGTATACACATGCTGTGTTGTATCTAGACAAAAGACAACCACTAGCATTGAAAGAAGTGATTTAACAAGTCATGAAAAGGAGAGGAGGCTGGAGGAATAGCTCAGTGGTTAAAGCACTTGCCTAGTTCAATTCCTCAGCACCACATAAAGTGGGTATGGCGGCGCACTCCTATAATCCCACTTGTAATCTCAGCACTCAAGAGGCTGAGGCAGAAGGACTGCCATAATTCAAAGCCAGCCTGGACTACAGAGTGAGAACCTGTCTCAAAAAAAAAAGAAAAGACGGAAGAAGCTAACCCAACAGCACAGATCTACAATCCCAACACTTTGGGAGGCTGAGGAAGGAAGATCAAAAATTCAAGCCTACCCTTTACAATTTAGCAATTTAGTGAGACCCAAAACGATGGAGACAATAAGATCAGTGGCTGCTGGCGGCTGGTGGGCGGGAACGAATGAACTCACAAACACAAAGAATGTTTACAGCAATGAAACTACTCTACATGATACTTCAATGGTAGATATAAATCATACAGTTGTCCAAACCCACAGAGCATGCAAGAGTGAACCCTGACATAAAATGTGCACTTTGGATGTCAGGCTGTATCAGTCTGTGTTTACTGACGGCAACAAAGGTACTACACTGGTGAGAGAGATTGGTAACAGGGGAGATGACAGGTGTTTAGCAGTAGGAGATACAGGAGACATCTCTAACTGATTTTGCTGTGAACTTAAAACCGCTCTTCTTAGGGGCTGGAATAATGGCTCAGTGGTTAAGGCATTTGCCAAGTACCCAAGTACCCGAGTTCGATTCCCTAGCACCACAGAAACCAAGTATGGTGGTATACACGTGTAATCTTAGAACTCAGAAGGCTGAGACAGGAGGACTGTTGTGCATACAAGGCCAGCCTTGGCCAGTGAGATCAGGACCAGCCTGAACTATAGAGTAAGACCCTAACCCGCCCCCCCCCCCCCAAAAAAAAAAAACACTGTAGATAGAGTAAGATCCTCTCTCATTAAAAAAAAAAAATCCTCTTTTCAGCATGCCTTTAATCTTGCACTCTCGGGGGAGCATCACAAATTCAACCCCACCCTGGGCAATACAGCATTTAGCAAGATTCTGTCAAAAAATAAAAAAGTATTTGGAGCATTTAGTATTTTGAATTTTCAGATTAGGAATGTTCAAGCAATATCAAGCAATATTGAATGTTCAAGTCTATGCAAAACTGAAAAGCTCTGAAATCTGAAGCATTTCCAGGTCCCAAGTATTTCTGATAAGGGATACTCAAATGCAGTTTTTTTTTTTTTAAATACCAACATTGCTACATTTTAACAAAGATAATGAGCAGGCTGCTAGTGGAAGTGTAAACCAGCAGACTCACTGTAAAAAAAAGACTGTTTACCAGTAGCATTAATTCATTTGTCACAAGTCTGAACACACCTCTGAGATCTTAAATTGTGGGAAAAGAGAATAAAAAAAAACTCTCACCAGTCTATACAAAACTAACCCCCCAACTGTTTTAAAGTTCTCAGAGTATACTGGTTTTCAACATTTTTAAAATACAGGTCACGAAGCCAGAGGAATGGCACAGCGGTTAAAGTGCAAGGTCCCTCGGTTTTTGATTCCCCAGCACATAAAGCTGGGTGTGGTGGCACATGCCTGTAATCCCAGCACTAGGGAGGATGAGGTAGGTAGACTGTCCTGAGTCCAAGGCCAGTCTGGGCTATACCAGTGAGTTCAGGACCAGCCTATGCTACAGAGCAGGACCCTGTCCCCCCAAAAAAAGGTTAAAAAAAAGAAAAGAAATACAGGTCACACAAGATACAGTGGCACACACCTGTACTCTCAGAGAGAATAACACATTTAAGGTCAGCCAATACAATTTAGCAAGACAATGTGTCAAAATGAAATGTAAAAAGGGCTGGAAACATAGCTAGCTCAGAAGTCAAGTGTGTAAGCCCTAGTACCAGGAAAATTCCTAGTATCAAGAAAATAATAAAAGTCACAACATATTAGTTGATTATGAAATTAATGTAGTGGCTTGAAAATGTGGCCAGGCATGGTGGCACAGCTCTGTAATCTCAGCATTCCAGGAAGCTGAGGAGGGGACTGCAAGCTCAAAGTCCGTCTGGGAAACTTAGTGACTTACTGAGACCGTGTCTCAAAATCAAAACTAAGAAATGGACTGGGGAGGAGCTCAATTCCTACTACTGCAAAGACAAAGTAAGAGACAGCCAAAGCCAGAGCAGACTACACTTAAAAGAACTATAGTTTACATTTAAAAAAGAAAAAAAAAAGGGAAAAGAAAGATGAGAGAAAGTGAGAAGATGGACTTTGTGGACAGGAAAGGGTACACAGAGGGGGCTATGAGAGGATGGGAAGGGGGAAAGGGTATGAAATGTTAAAAAATGAAAATAATATGTCATTTAAAGGAGAAAAAGGAATTACAGTCCAACAAAGAATTACGATTTTAATTTTTATTTCATTGAGAATGAACAAATGGACAAATATTTATCTTAAGAAATTTATCAAATATAATAAATATTAAAATTAACATTTGGCAAAGTTAAATGTCATTTTCACAGAATGAACTACTGGGATACAAAAATAAGTTTGAGACCTTATTCCAAAATTAATTATGGTATGATCTTACAAGAAATTCCAAAAGCACTCATTTTTAAAGCTTAATATAAAAAGAGCCATAATTCTTGGCACTATCAAATAGATCCTGATGTGACTTTAACAAAACTGAACATATGCTCTTTTTAAATCGGGTCTGTAGGCTGGAAGACAGCATAGCTCAATGGTTAAAAGTGCCTGCCTAGGGGCTGGAGTAATGGCTCAACCACTGGGGCGCTTGTTAGCAAGTGCTGAGTGTCTAAGTTTGATTCTCCAGCTCTGGTGAAGTCGGGTGTGCTGGTAGATGCATGTAATCCCAACACTTGGGAGGTTGAGGGAGAAGGATCGCCGTGAGTCCACAGCCAACCTAGACTCCATGGTGAGTTCAGGTACAGCCTGGGCTACAAAGCGAGACCCTGTTTTAAAAAAAAAAAAATACTCGCACTTGCCTAGCAAGCCCAAGACCATGGGTTCGATTCCCCAGCACCACACAAACTGGGTGTGGTGGTGCACATCTATAATCCCAACATTTGGGAGGCTGTGGCAGGAGGATTGCCATGAGTTTGAGGCCAGCCTAGGCTCCACAGTGAGTTCAGGACCGGCCTGGACTACAGAGCAAGACCTTGTCTCAAAAAAAAAAAAAATCCAATAGTGTTGTATTAAATATGAAAGATAAAATTAAATAAAGTTTGTAGAAAGCAAGCTGATTTTACACAAGGTTTGCCTATAGTGACTGATGCTGCCAGCCTGTTGGTAAACTTTCCTTCCTGTATAACAGAAACTGACTGAGGTCAAAATGTTCTTCTTCATCTTCTGGGCCTAAAATGTGCTTCACAATGATGATACAATTTCATAGATTGCAACTTCAAAAACGATGTAATGATTCGGTTCCCCAAAATCGTCAGCCCGACACCATCTTAAATCAATAGCTACAATTTCTGCTCTTTATACAATGATTTTTAACTTAATATTCATAGTCTAACAATCACTACTACAGTAGTTTGCTCTTTCAACAGTAAATACATACGTATGCTTTCAACCTAGAGAATTTCAATAAATAAGATACAAAATATAATTTACAATATGTAAAACACATCTTTGAAATACATTATCTTTAGAGTACTTGGCTATTTTTCAAAATGAGTATTAAGAAAACAGTAAATCAAAATGGCATCCATTGTTTGCATTGCTGATGATGCTAATAAGAATAGGCCTACAGGTTACCTGTGCAATCAATAAACCCTGCACAGCAGAAGTCTTGATGAGTCAGACATGACGCTGACGTAGGCATTCCTTTTTGGCCAGCCAGCCAAAGCTGAGAAGCAGATTCTCTCTCTATGATTGTTTGTGCTAGTACAAGTGTTTTTTTACATACTTGGTTATTTAGTAAAATACGTATCGTACTGGTAGTCAAGTCCAAAAAATGTTGGAAAGCTACTACTCCAGACTATCCTACCGATCAGAAATTTGCTACCAGACTCTATAAAAAAGAGGTAATATAATCTCTACTTTGTGAACTTCAAACACCCAGCATATAAAAAACAATATTCTCCCATCTTCTCCAAAAGGGGATGTGTACAATCTTAGAGCTCTCAAAAAAGAGAAAGAGAATTATTTGATCAAAAGAAAAGTGTGAAAAACAAATTTATTATACAGACACATATGTATTTCACATATTTATCTAACAGAATGAAGAAAGCATTAGTTTTCTAACTTATACTGTTGTGGTATGAAAAAGTGGCACTACCTTGGAATATCCTCAGGGCAAGTATTCGTGTGATTTCTACTAGGCATATCTATTCTATTAAATACGCATGATGAAACAGGATGCCTTCTGTTTAAAACTGAAACAGGAGGAGTCTGTGACGGGATCCAAGAGTCAAGGCCATCCTTTGGGGTGAAAGGAAACAGCTGTGCTCTGTTGGGCCAACACAGGCCTCCCCCGAGCTCTGCTGATTCCAAAGCCCATAAATGAGTTGATTAGTTCAGAGCAGGCTTCTTGGCTCAGACTTCTGCAAGTCATTCCACAAAAGCCTACTGCTCTGGGAAATAAAGAGAGAGGTTATAATCCTTGGAAAGAAAAAAAACATAATTTGATTTGGAGCACAGCAATGCCCAAGACTTGTGGTTGTAACGAAAAGGTTCTTCCTATATATTTGTATTCTCAGATTAATTCACACAAATGCAGTCAGTTCTATTTGCATACGTTAATAGAGAAAACATACCACTTCTCCATGTCACCTCCCCTACACAAAAAGAAAAGGGTTTGAAAAAAAAACTAAAGAATTTGAAACATGTATTGGTTTCAGCTGTAGGAATAGCAGACTCCTTAAAACAGTAGCCAGTGTGTTTTCTGACAAGAGGGTTCTGTTTATTAACAGTGTGCCTTTCTAATCCATTTTTTCATGTGTTTATATTTTTCACTACCTTTCAGCAAACCTGGCTCCTTTTACAAAGATGATACCTTCTGGCTACTTTTTACTTCTTCATCTAATAAAATTAAAGTCCTAAAGAGCAACATTCAAAGCTCCAAATGATAGGTCTTTGCTAACTCTCTCTTACAGAAGCAAAACTTAAAAAAAGGGTGTAGTGACTACTCAACACTCCTCATCTCAAAAAGAACTGCTTACAAGTCAGTCCAAGACCTGGGGGAAGAGGAGAAGAAAACGACTGCAGTCTCTAGACTTTCTTTAAAGACTACACTGGTCATCCTCTCCAGCGAAGGCAGGGATGACCAGAGGCAGCACCCTTGGTTTTGAAAAACAACGACCAGTACTGAACAGTGTAGGGGGAACAAAAAGAAGAATAATTCTTGATATGTAAAAATAATCTAAAATTCCAACTGCTACGTCCATGAATAAACTTTTATTTGAATACAGCCATTCATTTGCAAACTGGGCATAGTTGCTTTCACATTTTACATTGGCAGAGCTGAATAGGTGCAACACAGATCTGTGTGGCTCATAAGCTTAAAATATTTACTATCTGTACTGACAGAAAAGTGTGCCAACCCCTCCCCAATGGTCCCCCTTCCCTGGAAAGCAGCAAGACACCAACAGGAGCAGCTCTGTGCCGCAGCAGAGGAACCTGTGCGCCAAGTGTGTGTGGGCCTCGCCTCCTCCTTTGCAGAGTGACTGGCTGGGTAAATGACTGGATTCTGCATACTCAGGATCAGAGACAGGAAATTCCCTACACCAACATCTTCATCAAAAACTAAATTACCCTTCTGAGCTCACATTTCTAAGACATTTACTAAAAGGCCAGACACCCTGCACGGCACTAACTTGTGGTCATTTATCTAATCCTCAAAACAATCCTAGGACATATACCCTTTATTAACCTTATTTCACAACTGAGAAAACCAAGGTAAGAAAAGCAAGTTACTAGTCCAGATCCACGGGGCTAGGAAGGCAGTAGAAAGGCCTTCCTGCTTCTTTGGCTTAACCAAGACCCATGAGGTCCCAGACTCATGGTTCCAAAGCCCAGACTCTAACCAGACACTCTTGACTGCTGCTCAGATCTGAGCTTTTCAAGCTGCACTCTGAGATTAAACACATTAGTGTATGTAAAACACTGGGCAAGTCCTAACATGCTGCCTGTGCCCATAAATGTTAGCCATAGTTAATTACAATGCATTTTTACAGTATTTGGGGCTTATTTCTTGTATCCTTCTCCACAATAAAAGTATATTACCAAAATCCTAATCCTGCACCTTAGGAGGTTTGTCATTCATGATATCCCAGCAGAGATGCCTTAATTCTTCTGCTAAATGAACAACTTAGTACCTAACACCAGGTCCCTTCATGACTATTAAAAAATTAAATATGAGTTTTAATTTGTAACTTTTAACCATATGTTTATATAGCAGTACTCAGAAAAAAAAAAACAAATGCATGAAAGCATGAATGTACACATGTTAGAATAAAAGTTACCATAATCACTTTTAGTAAAGTTTATCATGCTCTTTAAAAATTAATTTTTGAGGACTGGAGGAATGGCACAGTGGTTAAAGTACTTGTCCTGCAAGCTCAAGCCCCTAAGTTAGATTCCTCGGGAGTACATAAAGCTGGGCATAGTGGTATATGCCTGTAATCCCAGCACCAGGAGGCTGAGGCAGGAAGACTGCTTTGAGTCTGAGGCAAGACCCTGTCTCAAAAAAAATAATAATTTTTGAGAAATATACTTAATTTTGCTATATATATATTTTAAAAGCCAGTTGAATCAGGGGGAACAGCACAGCAGTTACAGTGCCTGCTTAACAAGTACAAGGCCTGAGTTTGATTCCTCAGCACTACATAAACCAGACTGACAGACTGAGGCAGGAGGATTGCAGTAAGCCCAAGGCCAGTTTTGGCTACACAGTAAGCTCAGAACCAGACCAAACTAGAGAGTAAGACCTTGTCTCAAAAGAGAGAGAGAGAGAAAGAGAGAGAGAGAGAGAGAGAGAGAGAGAGCAAGCAAAGTAGCTAGCTAACTAATGGTAACATACATATAACTAGCCATACATGAAAAACTGCAAGAAAACATCGAAATGTTCATAGTTATCTCTAGGTGGTAGAAATGAGTCATATTTATCATATTTATTCTCTAAACTGTCAACAATTAGGTCTGGAGGAATAGCTCAGTGGTTAAAGCGCTTGCCTAGCAAGCTCAAGGCCCTAGGATCATTCCCCAGCAGCACATAAACTGGGTGTGGTGGCACTCACCTGTAATCCCAGCATTTGGGAGGCTGAGGCAGGAGGATTGCTGTGAGTTCTAGGCCAGCCTGGGCTACAGAATGAGTTCAGGCCCAGACTGAAATATAGAGTGAGACCCTGTCTCAAAAAAAAAAAAAAAAATCTGTAACTTCCTCACAGTGGTTCTGGCTCTGAAACCTAATATTGTATATGTGACATTAAACTATGCTGATGCAATTTTATTAATGTAATTGTGGAATTTCATGTCCTAATTTATAAGGTTTCCAATAAATAATCCTGCTTGATGATTAAAAATTGAAAACTATCAAAAAACAATTGACAGAAATTATAGAGAATATGTTCGCATTTAATGTCTAATTGTTGCTGACAAAATGGCCTTTTACACTTTATAATTTAGGGCTAGACCTAAATTAGCGGTTAGACCCTGGGTTGATCTCTCAGTACCACATGAATCAAGCAAGCATAATGGTGTACATCTGTAATCCCAGCACTTGGGAGGCTGACAGGAGGATTGCCACGAGTTCAAGGCCACCCTGATCTTCACAGTAAATTCAGTACCAGCAAGGACAACAGAGCAAGATCCTACTTCAAAATAAATAAACTCTAAAAGCTAGACTTTTCCTTTAGAGAGAAATGTGTTCTCCCTATTCCCCAAGCCTTGTATTTAGTAGAAAGAAAAGAGTAATCTAAAGGCAACACTCTCCCACACACACTTTTTAGAGATGGACGTAGCCTTAGAGATTCAAAACATGTAATACCAACCTTAAGAGAGGGGCCAGCAAAGGAGGAGGATGTGGCAACTCCACTGCGGTTCCCCCCCACACACACACACACATACACACTTGCTGGCAACCCAGACAAGGAGATATGCAGAAGCCAGCAATTAAGGACTCCTTTCAGGGCTAATAACTCCCCTAGAACTGGCAGAAACTGGGACCTGAAACTCCTGCAGACTGTTTTGTAAATTCAGATTGAAAGCAGGTTTTGAAAATGAACACATTATTTCTGCTATTCTCTCTCCCTTCTGTTCCATACTGTAAAACTGCTGCTGATTTGTGCATGAGGAAGAGGACTGATCTGAGGTGTGTGCCCCACCATCTTCCTCAAAGCTAGCTTTTCCTATCTATCACAGTAAAGGCCTCTTTGATTTGGTCCAGCAGCGAAAAAGCAACCGGGGCTAGGGCTTTGAGGAGCCCATAACACTACTGTAGAACAAGGCATAAGCAATCCCATTTTTATGATCAGTGAAGTACTTAACAGAAGTCTGCCCGGGCTCTCTTTTTCTCCCTGCCCTCGCCACAAAGAAAAAAAAAAAAAGACTGGTGGAGAAATGAGCAACTATAAAGCTAAAAATACAAAATTCAGTGCACAGGCTCCATGCCCATGAGCACAGCAAGGATACTAGGAACTCGGTCAGGCTGTTAGGGGAAGTGACATCATTT
This sequence comes from Ctenodactylus gundi, assembly GCA_004027205.1. NCBI lineage: Eukaryota > Metazoa > Chordata > Mammalia > Rodentia > Ctenodactylidae > Ctenodactylus > Ctenodactylus gundi. The sequence goes on along the minus strand of PVKB01000002.1, from coordinate 2,022,700 downwards.
TGATTTTGTAATGATAACGGTAGGTACTTACACAAAGTGGGGCGAGGGAGGGCAATCCCCAAATAAAAACAAACAAACAAACAAAAAGACACTGAGGAGCTGCAGATCAGGAAGCATATGGTCCAGAAACCCAGGATTACTGACCTAGTGGGAGTAATGCACCCCAACCCGGGGTCAGAAATGGGAGAAACAGGCTGGTGGGAGGAGGGAGACAGCACATGTTCAAGGCTTCTCAGACTCCTTTTCTTTAAACTTGAACTTTATCTTTTCGCTCTTTTCAATGTTATTCCCAGTATCTGAGTATAGTATATAAATTATAGATAAGCAGAGCAGGTAGGCATAAGCCTTTCTGATGCTTCTTCTACAAGATCAGTAACTAAAAATTTTAACTACCTACACTTTTATGTATGTACTTTTTCAATCTCTGTTGAGATCCACAAGAAGTCCAATTTCCCTCAGGGTTCAGGATTCACAAAACAGACATGCACCCAAACACAAATACAGACACACACAAATTCATAAAACTAGAGATATCTCTATTTCTCTTTTTCCTTCTCCTCCTCCTCTTCTCTCACCTCCCCATCCTTACTCCCCTTTCCCCCCTTTCTCTTCATCTATCATCCTTTCTGAACAGGGTCAACAGTAATCACCTGACTTCATGTCCTTCTGCTGAGTCATCATTCACCATCCGGAAAAACACCAGGCCAAAGCATTTACTATATAAATGTATATAATCAGTGTTTAGAACCTAAAATGAAAAATTCCAAATTCAGATACCTTTCAATATTAGAAATAATGAAATGTACTTAAAATATATCTTCAGGGGCTGGAGGAATGGCCCAGTGGTTTTAAAGCACTTGCCTAGCAAGCACAAGGCCCTGAGTTCAATTTCCTGGCATCGCATAAGCCAGGCGCAGTGGCACATGCCTGTAATCCTAGCACTCAGGAGGCTGAAGCAGGAGGACTGCTGAGAGCCCAAGGCCAGCCTGAGCTATATAGTGAGTTCAGGTCCAGCCAGGGCTACAGAGTGAGACCCTGTCTCAAAAGAAAAAAAAAAAATTATACATATAATGCATATATTAAATGGCCTCAAGTTGGAAGAATAGTGCAGTGGTTAGAGCATTGCCTAGTCAAGCCCAAGGCCCTGGGTTTGACTCGTCAGCATCACATAAGCCAGGCTCAACAGGCTGAGGGAGAAGAACTGCTGTGTATTCAAGGCCAGCTTGGGCGGCATAGTGAGTTCAGAATCACAATGAAAATAAAATAAAAAATAAAATAAAATGACCTCAGTTTCTGCCCTCTGTAAAAATATATCCAAGCAAGACAACATGATGCTAAACCTGTATTCAGTATTTATAGGCAAGCTTCTTGAAAACCTGATATGGAAACCCACACAGTATCTAAAAAAGCGAACAAAGCAAAGGATCACTAGAGAAACACAACTGCTCTTAGATAGGAGTTTGGTCAGAGCTGTCCTGACATACCTAGGGACAAATCTGTATTGAGGGATTTTACCATTTCTGGTTAATACTAGAATTCTGCAATAATCATATGAAATTGGGTGTGCCAAAAAGTAAAAATCACAAAAAAAATATAGTAAAGAGCAAAGAATCAGCAATAGTTTTAAAAAGGAACCACCGTCCATCAGGAAAACAAAAGGATTCAAATTTTCTTGGCAGCACAACCAAAAGACTGCAAAAAGTCTGTATCTCAAATGAGAACAAAAACAAAAAGCAAAAGTATGTTCAGAGAAGCCATCTTTAAAAAGCCAGCAAAAGGTCTCAAACATTTGTTTCTTCTGTGATCATCCACTCACTAAGACAGCTGCCTTTAAAAGGGAAATTATTTCCTAAATCGTATCTTCTTTCAAGCCTCAGCAGCACTACTTTTGAGGTTCATATTGTTTCAAAGAGTCCTTCCTATCCTGACACCCGCAGGGCTTGCCAAGTGCCTGGGAAATCTCACACAGATGCCTCCACCTGCCATGCCAGTCCAGGGCCAGACCTGATACCCACTGCAGGCTTGATCCAGCAGCCGATGCCAGAGCTAATGAGTTCCTGACCTAGGCCCACTTGGTCCTGAAAGTAAAGACTGTTTATGGCAAGGAGGGGCTAGGCAAGTGTTGGGAGAATCTGGAAAAAACCAAAGCCCAAGTGACTTCCAAAAAGGCAAAGGGAGAGTCTTAACCCTCAGTGTAAAGGTACTTCCCAAACCAGCTCAGAGGGAAAGAGACAATACCCAAGAAAATGGAGCCTTTAGCATTTCCCCAGAATGTAACAAAGCCAGATAAGTGACAAGCTGTAGCTTTCTAAGGTATTAATTAAACAAGGTAAATTATAGAACCACTGCAGTAGAAGTACCCTTTCTCTCAAGTCCAGGGAGAGGGCAGTAGAGGCAACACCCCTGAAGGTCTTAATCCCATCTTCAGCACCTCACCTCTCAGCCACTCCAAGGTCACACAGCCACCCACACCTCCAAGGCTGCACTTTGCTCATGGACTCCCTTCCAAAAATTCTTTTGCACTGAGTGATGCCCAGAGATCACTTTGCCTTCACATGAATACAGGAAGATGGGTGGGAGGAAGCAGGGGATGGAATTTCAAGGAATGCCCCAGATCCCTCCTAAGTCCAACATACCACAGGACTATCTTCTGTGTAAGATGTGGATGGGGTGACAGTGAAAAGAACTTCTCTGGCAAGCAGGGACAGAGAGGGGAAGTCGGCATTCTCAGTGGCAGGGGCATGCCAGCAATCTGCAGAGATCATAGAGCCTTGGGCTCTCAGGAGTATTGTAGTGCTTGGCTCCTTTCTACACTCAATGGGCTCATGACTAAACAATCTGCTGCCTGCTGCCATCTGTGCTAAGAAACTGCAGTTCTTTACCCTTGGTTTTAAAGACAGTAGGAAACTCAACATTTAAGAGGATTATAATTTGAACTATAAATACAATTTTTTATTTGAATTCTATAATCTTAGCAATAAAACATTCCTACCAGTGTAATTCTATGTCCTTAAAGCTACAGTATTCTACACCTATAATCCCAGAACTCTGGGAGGCTAAATCAGGAGAATCACAAATTCAAGCCCAGCCCCAGCAACTTAATGACTTAGGGAGACCCTGCATGGGGATGTAGCTCAGTGGGAAAGCTCTGGGCTCAATTCTGAATATGGACAAGAATGAATGAGAGAAAGGAAGGAAGAAAGAAAACGTTATCAGAATCCCTGGAAATATATCAATATAAATGTTGCTACCTTTGAGTTTGAGGGTGGTTTTATATGTAGAAACAGCATAACTAGCCTAAAAGGTGAACAGAATATCATCCTTTAAAGGGATATTCACTGTCCCTCTTTAAGTGAAAAGCACGAAAACTCTCTTCCCTAGAATCAAATGTGAGAATTTGCACAAAGCAAGGTTTCAATGTGAATCCATAGCTTAAATCTGTCACCTCCAAAAGAGTCAAATGGAAAGATGAAAACTTGCTTTCAGGAATTTGCTTCCTTCTATGCCATCTGCCCACAGGGAAAAGAGGTGATGTTACCTGAGTGATAAACTTTGCCTCTTCCACAGAAAAAAGCCCTAATCATCTCCAGGCCATGAGTGAACGATCACATCTTGTGATGATCTCATTGCAATCTGCCAGATAGCACCCCTGACACATTCTTGCAAGGCCACTCCAGTGTTCTCTTTCTCCAGTCAGATGTTAAAAAAAAAAGAACAGCAAAAAAAAACAAACAAACAAAAAAAAAACAAAAAAGAAAAAGAAAAAAAAAAGAAAGAAAAAGAAAAAACTCCATGCAGCTAGGCTAGGCCCTTAAGTGAAACTGGATCAGACCTAATCATTAATACACTGTGCCCCCACACTAACTCTGAGCCCCATCCTTTGTTTGTTATGGAAATCTGGACTTACAAAAAGGCTTTGGAAAGTTTTATTCCTCCATATTGTTTGCATCCACTGGGCCCTGTACATTGAAATAGCTGCTGGGAGGTGGGAAGGGAAAAATTAAATATGCCCCTGACATCACTGAGAAGCAGCATGGGATGAAACAGGAGAAATTACTGAACAGCCAATCTACAGCAATGAAGTAGATGCAGAAGCAGCTTCAGAATGGGACAAAGAAAATCAGGTGTGGTGTTGCACGCACTTGGGAGGCTGAGATAAGAGGATGTGGCCTGAGTCCAAGGACTATCCTGGGCTACAGAGTCAGACCCTGTCTCAAAAAAAAAAAAAAAAAAAAAAAAAAAAAAAAAAAAAAAAAATGACAAAGCAAATGAGGCTCAGTGAGAAGGTCCTGAGTTCAATCACAGGATCACAAAAATAAACAGAGCCAGAACTGATCCCAAACCTAGAGTTCATCTCCTTTACTATAATTAGCCTCCTCCAATGCATAGCTTGGCACTTTGCTCAGGACTGCCCCAGTTTTTCTCATTCATACCAGCTGCAAATTGCTTTCCTCTTCACCCAACTGGATAGTTTTTATGCCTGAAGTCCTATCATCAGTGAGTTACTTACACTGAGACAGAAGAACTCCATTTCAGAATCTTATTTTAAGCTTATTTTATACTTTAATACAAGTACCTTGGGGAAGGAAATTGCAATATACCAATGATCAGTTTAACACTAACAATGAACATGTTTACTGGAAAAGAAGCACTCAATTCATTTACAGAGCCCCACTGAATTGGTGGAGAAGAAAACACGTTGCAACTGACATGAATGAGAAAAAGTAGGGCAGTCCTGAGCAAAGTGCCATTGTGACACTCCTTGGGTAAGTGGCCCTCCTACTTTGAGGAGCCACCACCAGAGCTCAACAATTGGCAATGCCAATTGAGTCCACCAAAGATTAGCCTGAAGGAGGAAGAAAGCCCCTGCAGAAACCTACCCAAGAGCCGACAGACATCCAGAACAACTGTGTATCAAAGTACACCAGAAAGGAGAAGAGCAGTCATCCAGAGGTTCAAACCATCTGACTATGTGTCTAAGCACTTAAATGGAGGCAAGTAGCAAGAGTTAGGGTGGACAGTGAGTATCCAGGTGCCTCTCAATGAGGAATGCCAACACAGATGTCAGGACTTCAGAGACCCCACCCAGAATCAGAAAACTGTCAAGAGCTGGTTGTGGAGGACAGACTGTCTAACAAGTCAGAGACCCTAGGCCTCTATTCTTAAAATGCAGAATTGGTCCTCTTGAGTGGCAAGATGTTAGGCAAGAACCAGAAGCCTCACGGGATGGAAAGGGTTCCCAGGCAGAGGAAGTGAGCAGTTACCAGGGCGCAGCAACTCCTGCTTCACATTTCCCCTTAAAGCAGATCCAGGTACTTAGTGGACAGCTGTTTGAGTGATGCAGATTTAGAACATAATACAGTGGAGTAGAAGAGGACCCACTCCCAAAATAAACTTAAGGCTGAAAACCATGTCAGGTCCAGCACATCATTCAGGACTCTAATGCCGCAGAGAATGGTTTTTATTGCACTGTTTCAAAGCCACGATCCTTGATCAAAAAATCTATGCAAATATCGCCAGTGTAGATCTTCCAGGGCTGTGTCAGCTAAAGCTGAAGTGATTCATCAAAACAAGAGGTCCCGAAACAGTTAAAGGCTGTATGCTAGCAAGAAAACTCTACAAACCTCAGTTGGTAACACATCAGAAATGATCCTAAGAACCTAGTTTTCAAAGCAAAATGAGACTCTAGGATCTCCCAAATTTCCTAAAGTCAGAGATGCCTGTCAATTGCACTAGAGGGCCAGAGAGGCTACTAATCGCCAGCCAACTTCACCCACACTCAGAAAGCTGGGACTTGAAGCACCCTCCCTCCAACCACAGATGTGGTCTGGAGGTTCCTTAGAAGACATACAACCACAATGAGCTTGGCAGTACACACATGCAACTCAGCACCCAGGGAGGTGAGGCAGAACAACAGGTTCAAGCCCAGCCCAGGCAACTTGGTGACTTAGGGAAACCCTGTCTCAACATAAAAAAAAAAAAAAAAAATTAAAAATGTCTGGGGATGTAGCTCAGTTAGGAGAGGGAGGAAGAAAAGGAGAAGGAAGGGGAAGAAGAGTCATCTGGGCACCACTGATGCTGATGATGGTACTCAACCACTCACAATAACCTCAGGATGAAGACCTTTTTTGTCTCATAGGAGTGACCTGACTCAAATGAATATAAAACCAAAGTACTTTATCAAATTCTAAGGGGTACTAGTTTTAAAATCCCATGAAAATCAAAATGCAAAACTAAAACAGTCTGCCCCAGAAGAAAGTTGAGGAATCTGCTGTGCAACCTTAAAACAAAACAAAACTCTTAGATGTTCAATCATAAAATGGGACATGACTGACAAGAATAATAAGGTGGCCACAGTAGTCATCCTAGTAACTTTTTAAACTGATTTCAAGCTGCTATACATCCTTAATCCACAATTCCAAACTATATATCCTTATAGGAATTAACACTGACAAACAAAAGTTGTGCCTGCATAGCAGACTCTGATAGACGCTTAAAATTCCTCTTTGTTTTCAACTGGGCCTGGGTGGTACATGGCTGTAATCGACACACTCAGGGAGGCTGAGGAAGGAGGATCACAAGTTCATGCCCAAACTGGGCAAATCAGTCCCTTTTAGTGAATCTGTCGCCAAAAGGTGGAGAAGGAAGGGAAGGAAGAGGAGGAGGAAGCAGAAGAGGAGGAAGAGAAGGTGGGGTCGTGTTTGTGGTCAAGGATACAACCAAGTGAGAAGGCCCTAGACGTAATCTTCAGTAGCACAAAATAATAACAACCTAAAACCTTGCTATCTGTTTCACTGTGAGCAGTATCATATACCACAAACTCTTACCACACTAAGATAGATGGCTTTCTCTTTTAATTCAAAAGAAAAAAAACAAATCTCCAGTCTACAATTCTCTTAGTGTGCATCAAGTTTCTCCAGCTTCTCAAAGAGCAGCCCAGGACCCATGGGGTCAGTCAAAAATGGATGGAGCGCTGCAGGACAGTGGACCAGTTAAAGCACCTGCGTATCAAGCACTGGCCCTGGCTTCAATTCCCCAGCACCACACAAACAGAGCGTGGTGGTACACACCTGTAATCCCAGCACTTGTGAGGCTGAGGCAAGAGGATTTCTATGAGTTCAAGGGCTGGGCTACACAGAGTTCAGGACCAGCTTGGACTACAGAGTGAGACTGTGTCTCAAAAAAAATGTGGATAGGAAGATGTATTATTTTATTTCTGCTTTAGTCAAATAATTTTCCCCCCTTTGCTGCCCAATAATCTCTTACTCAGTATTCAAGATTCTTCTTCACTTACCCCTATCTGTATCACTCTCTTGGCTTTCACGCTCTTTGCCCTATGCTCCCTAGTTTTCCGATCCATATGAGTAATAACGCTAAGGAAAGTGTGATCATTTTTCTGCTTAAGATATGCACACACATGTCTGATAAGAAAATAAGCTAATATGACCAACATGTAAATATCTATGAAAATGTCAGGGTAGATCATCTGACACAAGAAGTCCCACAGCCAGAACTTTATCCTGTGGATTTGCACATGTAAATTAAACAAAGCTGTAGCAACACTGTTATCATAAAAGACTGGAAATAATGTAAGTATACATTAGTAGTTGTCCAGTTAGATAAGCACAATGGAATACTAGCCAGGTGTTAAAAAGAACCAGAAAGCTCAGTTGGTCAAGGTAGTGCAGGACTGTAATCCTAGCATTTTTGGCAGCTGCGGCAAGAAGATCACAAATTCAAGCTCTTCCAGGGCAACTTAGGGAGACCATGTCTCAAAATCAAAAATAACAACGTAAGGGCAAGAGAAATAGCACAGCAGCTAGAGCTCTTGCTTTGTGAGCACAAGACCCTGAGTTCCGTTCCCAAGCACCACATGTACTGAATGTGGTGGTACACACCTATAATCCCAGCACTAGGGAGGCTGAGGCAAAAGGACTGCCATCTGTTTGAGGTCAGCCTCGGCTACAAAGTGAATTCAGGACCAGCCTGGACTACAAAGCAGAACCCTGTCTCAAGAAAAATAACAACAAATAATAAGAATTAATAATAATATTAATAATGGGCTGGGGATGTAGTTCAATGGAAAGACTCTGGGCTGGATCTCCAATACTACATACAAACAAAAAACAAAAAACAAAAACAAAAACCAGGAAGGTCTCATGGTGATAATAGTTATAATTTCCCCTAAATTCCTTTAATTTCTTGACAGAGAATCTTAACAGTTCACTCACAGTAGCCCACTGAAAGCTGCCCACCTCTCTCTCTCAGTTTTTTTTTAAATGTATTTTACCATTTGACCCAGCTATACCTCTTCTGGGTTATGGGTATCTTCTCAAAATAAAGTCATCATACCATAGTGATACAAGCATGTTTGTAACAGCAAAATTTATAACAGCCAAATCTTGCAATAAACCAAGATGCCCAAGCACAGGTGATTGGATAAAGAAGATGTGAGATAGATAGATAGATAGATAGATAGATAGATAGATAGATAGATAAAATGGCGTATTACCCTGCTGTTAAGAATGACAAATTTGAGGGCTGGAGGAATGGCACGGCAGTAAAAGTGCCTGCTTTGCAAGCGCAAGGCTGAGTTCCATTCCCCAGAACCACATAAAGCTGGCACATACTTGTAATCCCAGCATTCACGAGGCTGAGGCAAGAGGATTGCCATGAGTCCAAGGCCATTCTGGGCTACCAAGTGAGTTCAGGACCCATCTGGTGTACAGAGTGGGACTTTGTCTCAAACAAAAAGAAGGAGGAGGAGAAGAAGAAGAAGAAGAAGAAGAAGAAGAAGAAGAAGAAGAAGAGGAGGAGGAGAAGGAGGAGGAGGAGGAGGAGGAGGAGGAGAAAGAAAAAGAAAGGGGCTGGAGGAATGGTACAGCAGTTAAAGCGCTTGCCTTGCAAGCACAAGGCCCTGAGCTCGATTCCCCAGCACCACATAAAGCTGGGCATGGTGGCACACACCTGTAATCCCAACACTCAGAAAGCTGAGGCAAGTGGATTATTCTGAGTCCAAGGCCAGCATGGGCTACACCAGTGAGTTCAGAAGTAGCATGGGCTACAGAGAGACCCTATCTCAAAAAATAAAAAATAAATAAAATGAAAAAGAAGAAAAGACAATTAAGACTATTATGCTCAGCAAATTGAATCAGACCCAGAAAGTTAAATATCATATGATTTCTCTAACGTAAGAAAATCAAAACAAAAAATGTAAGAGATATGGAAGAAAATAAGAAGATGAATTTTTGTGGTGAGAGAAAGGAGGGATGAGAGGATGGGAAGGGGAAAGGGAAGTGATATGTAAATAAAATAAATAAATAATAAAAGTCACTTAACAGTAGAAATTATTTTAAATATATATATTTTTATTATCCCCTGTGCATTATCAAAGTGAGGACAACTGTGTTGACGAGTCTCATTGAGCACAAGATATAAAATGTGTATCAGAAAATTTCACAACATGAGTCACATTCAAGTCAAGAGGTATGGAAACAGCATACCTGGAAACACCAGAGGGAGGTGAGACCACTATTTTCAGAATGAGGAATGCACAGCCAAAGAACTTTCCACCAGGGCTACTTTGCTGCAAAGCTCTAAGGGACAACCCAAGCACAATGTGCTCACTCCACCTTCTCCCAAACTAAAAGACTTTCTTATGCATCAAGACTTTTTACATATCTGTCGTTCATAAAGAATTTAGTGTGACTGCACAGGTACAAAGGAGTAAGACTGGTCTATTCTTTAAAAATGTATAGTCCAGGGCTGGAGGAATGGCTCAGGATTTCTAGCAAGTGCTAAGTCAAGCACTAAGTAGCTAAGTACCCAAATGCAATCCCCCAGCACCACATAAGCCTAGTGCAGGGGTGCACGCCTGTAATTCCAGAACTAATAAAGCTGAGACAGGAGGACTGCCATGAGTCCAAGGCCTGCCTGGGCTCCTTAGTGAGTTCAGGACTAGCCTGTACTAAGAGTGATCCCTCTCTCGAAAAAAAAACAAACAAAAATCCTAAAGTCTAATACTCATCCAGTTAAAAAGCAGTTATACAAAGCAAATACCACTAACACAACTGCTTTTAAGATGGCTAGCTACCCATGTTTCTTTGACAAAAATACATAGGCTAAAATTAAAGCTTGTATTCTACTCCTAGGTCATACCAATCACAAGCAGCACTGATATTCTATATTGCTTACTTAACCTTACTAAATTAATATATCATTCATAAAATAATGATATTAGGGCACATCTCATTAAAAAGTCAGAAAAAGTAAAGGGGACAGAGCACATAAAAAGGGCATGGCTTGACACATAGGCCAAATAAATGTTAACTATTACCATCACCTCCATCATCCTGGAATGTCCAAGATGATTTTCTGAAACTTTAGTCTGCCGTCAGAGCATACCATTTATTTTTTTTAAAAAACTATTCATGTGTGTATTTCAAAGCCAACTTCATACTCTCACCTTTGTTTAATTCATTTATTTGGGAGGGGAAAAATACACAAAAAATGAGATCTTTTTAGATGAAACTCCTTTCCTCTTAAAAAAGTGTTATTTACGGTTGGATATATGTGACGTCCTTGAACTTTTATGTTTTTACTTTGATTTTTTTTAAAAAATTGACATTTGCTGCATCTAAGTTCCATGAGTCTATTTTCTTAAGACACATGAAATACTTATGTTGTTTTACTTCTACCACCAAAACCAATAAGCCATTTGAAAGAAATAGCCACTGTAAGACATCAAGTTTCCAACTACAACAGATTATTTTCAAATCTGCCTAGACTGCGATGATAAGTACAAATCTCATTTGGTACCTTTCACTCTTCTTTACATCAAGTCTCCGAGCAAAGTCTCTGCTATGGTGTGGATCTGGAATATGCCTCACAGCCTCATCTATTTGGAAGGTGGCTGGATTGTGAGTTGATTAGGTCACATGGACTAATCTGATTTCCTGTGTTGTTGAAGTGGGAACTGCTTGGAAGATGGGCCACTGGGGACCTAACCTGAAAGGGTACATTTCTCTTGCTGGCTCCACCCTTCTTTCTTGGCTTTCTGTCTTGCTAAGCAACGGCTTCTCTCCAGCTAGGCCTTCTGCCATGCCCTTCTGCCATGGCCAGCCAGGACGAACCACAGAGACCTCGTATAATGAGCAAAAATGAACTTCTCCTTTAAGTTGTGTTCACTGAGTGTTACGTCCCCACAACAGGAAAAATAACTAAGACAGTCACTTTTGGAGAATAAAAATTCTGTCTTCTACACTCTTGACAAGCCAAGCAGGCTCATCCCACTTGACGCACAAGGCCCCTAGGGGTAGATGAACACAACCTAAATACTCTATGTATATAACTGTGTAGCTGCGCTGTTTTGGAAAAAGATAAGAACGCTCTCATTGGGAAAGAGCTGAAGCCCATGACATTGCAACACATCCTAGCCCGGCTAAGAATTAGAAGGAGAGTTCTGTGATGAACCCTGAGTGGCTAAAGTGTTCCCACAGAAATACACCTGAGACAGCATTCTGAAGTTAATTGTCTTTATTTTCTTTTTTAATGAAATGGATCTGCAACTGAGATTTCTATTCAACCAAAAGTCAACAATAATTATCACCAGATAGGGAGATTTTTATAATTTAATTAATGTATTTGTTGTTTATCTGTAACATATTTGCCAAATTTTCTACAAAAGAAAAAAATATATTTTAAATATGAGATTTCTTTTTAGGAGCAACCCACATTTCCAAGTCCTCCTCCTGACTAGCAGAAGCTTTATCCTCCATCTTTCCCCTTCCATCCTCCTTCTTTCCCTTTCTATAGTTTTCCCAATAAAGTGTTCTCTTAAAAAACAGGGGCTGGAGGAATGACACAGCAATTAAAGCGCTTGCCAAGCAAGCACAAGGCCCTGGGTTCAATTTCCTACCACCATATAAACTGGGTGTGGAGGTGCACATTTGTAATCCCAGCACCCAGGAGGCTGAGGCAGGCTAATACAGGCTAGCCTGAGCTCCAAGTGAGTTCAGGACCAGCCTGGGCTACAGAACAAGACCCTGTCTCAAAGAAAAAAAAAATTTTTTTTAATAAAATGGGTAAGTCATCCAATTGTAAATATGGGACAAACTAGGAAAGTATCTGTAGATACATCAATCTCTTCCAATTGACTTGGAACACATGGGTGAGACCTTAATCTTATTGTTCCTTGGGACCCAGTATCTGGTACAGAGTATAAAAATAAACTATATTTATTAAGAAATATTTAGCGATAAATTGTGGATATATGCAAAAGCACAAATAAGGTGTCTTTAATATATCCGCTAGAAGATGCAAAAGCAGCTAGGCTTTCCCTCAGCATCAAACCAGCTCCTTCTGTGAATGACCACTGGCTGGGCACGTGCTGGTCATCCTGGAAGATGCACTAGCCCATATTAGAGCTTAACATTCCTGACTATTAAAATTTTCCAGTAAGTCCCTGTTGCTCTCACCTCCTCTACCTTGGTCCTTTGCTTTTCATATTGCCTAATGAACTGTATCATCCTGTTTTACCAGGATCTTGTTCTGAAGCTATTAGAAACGTCACTGATGGCCTCTCTTGCACTTCTTGTAAAGACGCCCAGTCCACTCCAAAATTTAAGAGAATTCACAGGAAAAGTCTGTCTCAAATCTCAGAGTCATTAAAATACTTCTCTGAGCAAGCGACACATTTTAATTTTATGAGCATGAGGAATCTTGTGTGCAGTCTTTCATCTTTCTGCTTGAAGCTGAGAGCTGAATCCACAGCCTTGCCTCAGCAACCTCATAGGCACTTAAGGCATGCATTCTATTAGCTAACTTTCTTGGTTTCAGCTTATTCTTCCCTTCATCTACACAATCTTGCTTTATCTTTCTCTCTCCCACAATTTTTATTTTTAGAAACTTTTATGGGATGAGGCAGAAAATAAAAAAGCAATACACCAAAAATTAAATACATTCTTTTCAAGTTTAAGCTTGCCTTAGATACTTAAACTTTTGAAAACAAGTATGTGCCTATGTGTGTGCGCGTGCATATGTATGTTTGTTACCGGAGATTCAACTCAAGGCTTTGGCACATGATCTACTACATCTTGATAAGTCACGAAGCTGCCCAGTCCAAGCTGTAATTTGTGATCTTCCTGTCTCAGCCTCCCAGACAGATGAGATTACAGCCCGGCACCATCAGGCCCAGTTTCTAGTGTATGTTCCGATTTGATAAAAAGAAGGAAAAAGTATTGATATCAGACAAGAAAATGCTTCCTGTAAGTGAGTCCTCCATCAGTAACACTACGGGCACATCTGTTCACATCCATGTCCCTCCAGATTCAACAGTCTTCATTTAATGTCTAGAGCGATGGCAAGCCTTACGAACCGGACATTCTTTAAACTACTTTGCTCAGCTATTAAAGAACAACTCTGCTTTATTAGTTACTTGAGGTCCTAACTTAAGCTGCGTTTTCAAAGCTGCCACCTCATATCTACGCACTTGAAAGCAAGCTCCCCTTCAGATTCCACATCTAAGCAAAGCCCAGCTCTAGCCACGCCCCGTCTTTGCTCACGGCGGGGGGGGGGGGGG